>JAJMAH010000212.1:0-19711 GCA_030564925.1 Geotrichum aggregatum
AAGGCGCAGCCTCGGGGTTGGCTTCTCTCTTTTTGTTAGCGGCTTCAGCGTCTCTCTTCTTGTAGGCAGGGTCACCAGGCAAAGGGTAGTACCACTGCCAGGGAGCAGCAGCGGCTTCAGCGTCTCTCTTCTTGTAAGCAGGGTCACCAGGTAAAGGGTAGTACCATTGCCAGGGAGCAGCAGCGGCTTCAGCATCTCTCTTCTTGTAAGCAGGGTCACCAGGTAAAGGGTAGTACCACTGCCAGGGAGCAGCATCAGGGTTGGCATCTCTTTTAGTCTTGGAAGTAGGAGCAGTTGCAACGTAAACCGCCAAGTGAGTAGAGTTTCTAAGAAAGATAGGTGCCTCAGTATCGTTGAAGTAGATGACACTCTTAACATCGAGGCCCTCAAGAGTGTGAGGAAGGGGGTCAGAAGTAGAAGTCGAGCTGGCTGCAGTGGTTGTAGCAGATGGCTCAGGAGCGGCGACTGGCTCGGGGTTGGCGTTGGCTGCAGGAGCAGGAGCAGCCGAGACTAAAGAACCCGCCAGCGCAAAAGAAGTGATTGCAAAGGTCGAGAACTTCATATCAAAATATTAAAAATGTTTAAGTTCTTTGGAGTGAATGTGGTTTGTTTAGATGACTGAGAGGCTTTTGTTGATGAGAAAAAAAAAGATATTCCAAAACACTTCGAGGCCTCCTTTATATAAGACTCTGTGTTTCACTAAAGAGCTCATGAAATCATGAAGTGAGGTTTTTCTAAAGTTTGGTACATGCTGTAAACATCTGCTAGATCCTGTTGAATTTTAAAAGAGGCAAAGTCTGATACATGTTGTAAACATCGGCTGGATCTCGTTGAGAGTTGAAAAAAGATTATGGTACATGCTACAAACATCTGTCATATTTTGTTGAAATTTGAAAAGAGTAAGGTCTTGTATATGCCGTAAAAATATGCCAGATACTGTTGCGATGTGAAAAAAGCAAAGCCTGGTACTTGATGTGAACATCTGCCAGATCCTGTTGAGAGTTGAAAGGGGAACAGTCTGATACATGCTGCAAACATCTGCTAGATCTTGTTAAAAGTTGAAAAGAGCAAACGTTTTCGGGGCTTGGACTCGAGAGAGCCATATTTAGACTTAAGCAAGACACATTAGTACCAGTCTAGCTCACAACATCGATTCGAATGCATATTGAAATTACTTGAACCTTGAGATTTGTTCTTTCTGCTTACCTGTTTAGTATTTCAACTACGACTCTACGAAACAATTCTTTAAACTTGGCTGGAATAAGTTAAAGTAGATCTAGCGCTCTAGATACAATGAATTATGCAGTTCTCATCTATCACAGTTACATTAACATGTATCTCCAAAATATTTTACGCAGGTGGTTTAATAACAACAATAGAATCAGATCGTACCCAGATCTTAACAGATAAATACTAGGCTGGTTTTAAATTGATAGCACTTATTATCATTTTTACGCTATTACATCCAATGAAAACGCTGGATTGTGTTATGAGTTGAGTTGCTGGATGTGTCGGTTGAAGTCCCAAAGTAGTAATTTATGTCCAAAAACACAATCTCAAACCCTACACATGGTCTATGAAATCCAAAGAAACTCAATTATCACCACATCAAGGGTAGTATTCAAATCGAGCGGATACAGCTTAGGTATGGGGAATGAAGATTGATCTGCTACACTAGAGAAAGCAGCGTACAATTGTAACACGCCTTGCTCAAGGAAAAGATGTTACATGGCGGAATCATGGTAGTAGGCTTGGTAGATTTTGTGCGCACTTTTCAGTCAGCTAAGCTAGCTTAGCTTGCGGTTCTTCAAGGCAGAGTATGTTGCCTTTTTCATTTCGAGAATCGACAGTGGACTTCTATAGTTTTATTGAAAGAAGCAAAGAGCTCATAGGTTTCATAGCTATAGCTATATCCTTCACCTCATACAGCTTGACAACCACCACATTTCAGACCTATGCCAGATTTGCGAAAATACGACATAACTATAGGGACTGAAATCGTCTATCTCATAAGCTCCAGAATCTCAATATTCTGGAAAACTAAAAAACTTTATTACGCAGCCCCCATCCTTCACTGAAGTAGCTAAGGACACTGGATAACAATTTTTGTTAACCATTGGTGAATAACAAACTGGCTCTCAAAATCTATGTATTAGGCCTAGTTTCCATAGAAAACAAACTCCATTACAATTCCCTACCAGAGGACTTGTTTGATCAAAATATCCAAGCTAGAGTTGTAGGTCTACACAGCACACAGTATAGCAGACGAAATAACTATGAGCAATTACAAAATACGTAAGTAAAGCTCTTTGCAAGAAAAACAAATACAAAGCACAGTAAAACCACTAGATGTACAGCTTAATACCTAAAGAGAATGCCAAAAAAGTACTCCGCAACGGGGAATTGAACCCCGGTCCCCCGCGCGCTGCTCGTGAGAACTTGACAGGCGGAAATTCTAGCCACTAAACTATTGCGGACTTCGATATTCTCTGAAAAAAGGTGCTTTATAGCTATTAGTCATTTGAGATTTACCGAGTTTTGGGTGGTTCTAAAGAGAGTGACGAAAAATTCAGTGACTGGCTCAAAATAGTCATTTATTACGTCCTACTGATATGTTGTCTATGTTGCGTCTTAGCTTTTGAGGCATGGGCTAAAGTTAGCTGTGTCGGAATGTGAAAAAACCCAGTGAGGAATTGATTTTATTAGAGCCACGATAAAGGCACAGCCAGCGGATAGCCCAACTGGTAGAGCCACCATGGAAGTGGTATAACCTGGGTTCACATCCCTGCTGTGCCTAGTTCACAGTGATGGTCAAACCTTACGAGGGAAGTTTGCTAAGGTTTTCCCCTAGCTCCCCAGCCAGGTTTTCCTGAAGCGCTGTGATAAAAGGCTTAAGTAAAAGCCTTTGCCAAAGCAGGGAGGATTCCAACACCATCACCGCACACGAACGCAAAAGCAAAAGCGAAATACTTCGCCCAGAAACCAAGTCTGTATCAGACAAGCAAAGAACCCTTCCTCTATACGCGTCTAATAGTTACTACCGACAGGGTGGTCTCCATAATTAGCCAGGATAATAAACTGATGTATTATAGAGCCACGATTGCTTGTGGTGCTGGCCTCATTTTGTATTTGTCGTATACGAATGAGAAGCATAGCAGTCGTGGTGCAAAATTAGTTTACTCTATGGCCTCAGGGAGTATTCCGCCACTTTGGCTTTACTGCAACGCAAACAAAGCAAACTAGATTGGTTTGCATAAGAAAGGGTGTATATTCAAAAGTGTGTGTAACTGAGAGAGATCTTTTACGTGTACTAAATTAGTTGTATAGCATTGAAGCTACCTAGCTTATCAGTACTCAAGACTTGCTCGCACCTCAAGTTTGTTCACATGTACCATGTGATGAAGCTTTGGAAGACACACAAAATGAGCCTGTGTTACCTCCCAGTAAAATATGGTTCATATTGCTGATATAAAGGTTCTCTTTTCCGGACTAAACTCCAGAAACTGTAGAGTTTTTGTATTCCAGATATGTAGTAGGGGCCTGCGCAGTCATCAGTACTTAAGATTATTACTGTATAGTAGTAGTACTGGTATTGAATTGTTTACACATTATTTGCCTCAAAACATATAGCGACATTTATCTAAACGGTGAACCGAAAACGTGCTCTTTTGCTATGAGATCCAAGTTACTCTTGCTAAAACGTTCACATAGACCTTGGATTGCAACGTCAATTTTAAGGTCCATGCTTTGCATGCCTTTTGTTTTTTACGTGGCTGGTCACAAAATTCCCTGCTAGACTATCCGCTATGAGCAAGTTCATCGAGTGCAGTTGTAAGTTATGTATGTTCGTGATTTTCAAAGCTGGCACAATGCGTTCAATATTTGTGCTTATTTTTTGGTTGCTTGAGATTGAGAAACTTTTTTAGCACATGTAAAGTGGCAGTAAAGTCACAACACTCCCGCAAAATGACCAGAATGTCTGACTTTGGTCTTCCACACTCTTTAAGAAGTATTGTAAAACAAAAGTCTGTCCTATACAACGGGTTTACAATTCTTAGCGGAACTAGGTCAATGTTTGTGATATCACAAACTTACTAGCATATCATAAGGCTCATAACTTGAAAATAGTTTCTCAGTTGATTTTTTACCGTGCCTTCAACATAGGTCTTCCTGTGATTAATGATTTGCAGCAATTTTATATCTCGTTTGAACTGGTAACATTAAGAACGCTGATCCTTAAGCTGACCTGAATGGCTCTTACAGTATGTATATAAGTTTGAGTTTTAAAATGAAGTATGCGTTGCTTCTTGCAGCAAGAGCAAAACTTCCGTGGCTCAGTTTACATTGCTTTCTCCTTTCGAGTGTAGTTTTAATTATGGTCGCATTACAGATCTCAAACTTTACTTACTCAACCAGAGTCCTTCTGACTTGCAATTGCGTAGCATTGATAAGGCTTGTCTCCTTTCAAGCTTCCAGGGCTCAGAAAATATATCAAGCGCCGCATTCAAGGCACATATTACATTTTAGCTTACAATAGGCATACACCGCTTGAGTAACGGTGCAAGAGAATGGAGAACGTCTCTAGGCTTCCGTTCTCTTGCTCTTCAAATCATTTTGAGCGCTACTAAAAAACTGGCACTCGAACACATAGTGGGTGTACCCTTCCACTCATACCACCCTGTACAGCACTTGGACTCTTGAAGGCGTTGAATTCTGCAGTTGCAATGGAATCCACTGCCCGATATGATAGCAGGAGGATTACCTTTTGTGTACCGGAAACTTGAAAATTATATAAAACAAAAAGCATACAGTGGCATCTTTATGCAATTGGAATTTTTCAGTTGCATCGGGTCCAAATCCTAATAAAAAATCAAGTCGGTAAGTGGGTTTTGAGGGCAAACAGCCGTCGTAATCTCACCTCAGGCAACATTTTGCGAGCATGGGAAATCTATACTTTTCGTTATAATCATGTAGAGCTGGAAGAACATTGAGGCAAATAGTCGTCTGCTTTTTTCAAATATTACTGAGCGGTAAAAATGTCTTGTAGCGTCGGGTCCAAACATCTTTTAAGGTCTACAGCGTGCATTATGCATGGTCTGTGTAGATGAATGCTCATGCAAAAGGTTATTTCAGCCGCTCGCCCTTGAGCAGCTGAAGAACCGTGAATTGAAGCCCATTTACATCTCGAAGATTTAGATTCTGTTTCTTGCCACCATATTGCGCGTCCCTATAGCTTTATATTTTGCGTACATATACCCCTTGATTGTTACTTGCTTATAACATATGCACATACATGAACTGATTTCATTAATCGAGGAAAAAAGCAGAAAAAAAACATTTTCATGTAGTACAACTCGCACTAGCGGTATGACCTACTGAGCAACATCCGGATTTTAAATAACCGCTTTTTTATTCTTAAAATAAACTTTTTTGACTCTTGCTTGTGTCTGGAAAAAGATTGTTAGTTAAAAAAAAATTGCCATCTCTAACTTCGAGATGCGTAACTTTGATCCTTCGGCTCTCTTTTTTAAGCCCGATGCCAGTAGAACCCCGATTCTCCGTTAAATATTTCTGTATACAAAGTTCAAGGGCAAAACCCGAGCACACAAATACAGCTGAGGAAATATTACTTGGGGTCTCGGCCACGCTCTCAAGTAATAGGCCTGCTCGTCGAGAGCAAGTTTAGCCCCAATTTGAGAAGAGTTTTAGACTGATGAAAATAATACTTGTCGCCAAAGAATACCGGCGCTAAAAAAAGTTCCGGGATATGATTTTTTGCCTTGAAAAACGGCAGCGATATTTTCACATTTTGTGAAAAACCTATGTTACCTGCCATCTTACACCCCCGAGAACCAATTGACTCTAGCATTATACTATCTCATTTTTAAAAAGTTCCAGACCTGGCTTTTTGCAGCGAGACAAAAAAGCCTCCTTTTCAGCTTAACTTTGAAGTCTGCCATCCAAGCTTATGTAGTTAACAGCTATTTCCTGGAGTCTTCTGTACAGCTTTAGCTCAGTTTTCTTACTTTGATACCTTTTTCCGTGAGATCTTCTTTTCACCGCCATTTTCATTTCTAGTAAAGACGCATGTTTTCTCTGATTTTTCTGATCCGCTTTTTCTTATTGAATCTGAACAATTGTTTTCTGCAGTTTTGTTTCGTTGCCAAATGTTTCTCCTCTGTTTATTTGCTTTTTCAGTAACAGCTTCTTAGATGTAATTCTTCAAGTCTTCTGCCATTTTCTGTTGCCTTTGCTATGCTCCAAACCCGTACTTTCTGTTACGGGTTAGTCACAATCAGCCATCGCACGACTACAATACTAAGTTTGGCCTACCCTTCGCTCATGTTCAAAGTCAGTTTTACATTTACAAACCTCTCTAAAATGAAAATTTATTTTCATCTAGTTGGTTCAGGTTGCTCGGTTAGTCTGCTTTACGCCTGTACTAAAATTGTTGCAAGTATGGCTGCTTTCTTGTAGCTTTAACTTCGGAAGTACCCGTGAATTTCCTTCAACGCATAGAGATAACCAGGTTGATCTAAAAGCGTACTATAAGTTTCCAAAAGGCTTAGAGCACTAGCAGTCCAGCTCGCTTCTCCTCAAATTGTATCAAAGCTTCTCGTTTATTGCCGAAGATTCTCCATAGAAACACTACTTTTTCTTTTTATCAAACTTCATCTCTCTACTTCCATAATCGAGACGGACAGATCCAGTACTAAGCAAATCTATCGGCCCTTCTGGCTGGCAGGTTTGGATTTCAATACCGTATACTTTTTCAAAACCAGACATACCAGAACACACACAAGTCACTTTTTTAGCGTCTTATAAGAGGATATTAGTGGCATCACTTGATGGCATTTTCTCTTCGTATTGCGTATGCCACAGTTTGAAAATAAGGTCTCGGTTGTGTCCGTCTATCGTAAGCCATTTATAGCCAATAGCAAGTCAATGTTTATACGATAGCACTCTGGAGAGGTAGAAATACCAACACGAGGCCGCAGGCAGTTAACTGGTATCTCTAGTCTTCAGCAATTATCAAAAGTTTTATCGGACGGAGCTAACATAGCAAAACAAAAAACAAGAGCAATCAACAGCATATTTGCCTTTTTTCGTTTAGACACAGCATTGTGTGTGAGCATACAAGTAGCATCCGCGCTTTAGCTCAACTACTTTCACTTTCGCATTTTACATTATGCACTTTTCGGATGTATAGCTGATCTTGAAAAAAAAAAATATAACCGGTATCATACCAAGCAAAAAAATCTGTAGACTTTTATATTTGTCAAAAGAAAATAGCACGCTCAAATTTACTTTGGGCCTCATCACATGTTAATCAAAAAAAAGGGCATTTACATCAAGAAAAGAAAAAACAAGTACATACATTACTATTATGGAATAGATCTTTTGGAAGCAAAACAAGCTTCTCCAGTCCATCATTTAGCGCAGCGGCAGACAAAAGATCAAGACACTGATCGAGCAGTAGTCAAGAAAGCCATGTTAGACTGAGACCAAACCGGATCAAATATCGAGCCTTGCAGTTTCTTTTTGGTCATGGTATTATTCAAGTGTCATTTTGTGAAAGTCCTTAAATCAAATGTTTGAATGTCAGTTCTTCACTAATCTGTTGAGTCAATCCATGGATCAACTCAATCTGGGACCAACGAAAAAGGGCATCTTCAAAATATTTGATATACTTTTCAGGGATATAGTACCCATATCTGGGTGGTCTTTCCAGACTCGATTATGCCAAAGATTCCAAGTGCAAATTCTACAAACTCATTAACGTTGAAGCACTTGCCCAAATATCTGTGCTGCAATTCTGGTCTGGAGAAGAGGACATTGCTTTCGACGGGGGCGACTGGCTAGGCTGAACCACCATACCAATTGAATTTAAGTTTGAAAGGCTGGAATTTTGGCCATCTTCGCTTTTGGAGGAGGAACTGCTATTTGAAAATAAAATCTGCGCAAACTCAAATGCATCCACCCCTCCTGCCAAATTTTCGCCGCTCTCTAGCATGCCCAAAAAACCACTCAGTATAGGCTCTGAAGTGCAGCCCAAAACTTCAACACACCGCCTTAATGTTTTCAAACGATCGCTTGAGGTGGGGTCAATGAATACCACATTGTATAAAAGTACGCAGGCACACATGTCAAGATCGAGCCCGCGTCTCCAGTCCATAAAAGTACCAGCCGATTCGCTTAGCTCTTCACAAGTCAACAGGATCGCAAACTCGGCAGAGCTTTGTGCACAAATTTCACTCCCTTTTCGCAATTCCTCAGTATTGCCTTGCAAAGTCGTATCGCTAGAACATGCTAGTGCAATCATATAAGGCAGATGGGCAGCAATGCTAGTGGACCAGTATAGCAATCGCAAGTAACACCATTCAAGCCTGCTGACGCTTCGGTTCAATTTACTCGCGATGCCACTAGACAGTGGCGCAGGGGGCGTGGGGCTGAGGTATAAATCTTTATCGCCAAATATTGCCGCCAGCTTCTGTTTCGTTTGTAGAGTAGTGGGTACACCCGAACTATCGGATTGGCTTCCTTGGCTACTGCGGCTTTTTGTGAACTCGGTAACTTTCATTCTCATACTCAGCAAGTTGGAGTTGTGGTAGCCGATGTCCAGAAAAGCTCTTGGGTTCATTGTAACTTCTGTAGCACTCACACTTCGATTGTTTTGTGTGCAAATCAAATTGTTCCAAAAATAAGCACAAACCCAGGTCCTATGGGACTCCAGTGCGTTCAACGCGGGAAGGTCGGCGTATTTTGCAGCATCAATCAAAGTGTGGAGTCCTAACGAAGTAGCTGTTTGGAGTGCTGCATTGCTCAACTTGGAGGCCTCAGATTCGCTGTCAGCAGGAGGCAATGAACTCGCTATTGATGAAACAGCTAGATAAATGCTTGCTAGCAGCATATACTGGGTCACGCCCAGACACATGGGAACTTCGTAAACATTGGGTATGATGCATTTCGTCTTGAGATAGTATTCGTTGCTCCACCCGCTCATTCCCCCACTGCCACGAGAATCAGCTGTTTCACTAGCACCTAACGCAATGAGCAGATACACAACAGCTAGCTCAATTTGATTGAACGAAAGCACACTTCCATACTCTATAGCACGCCAAGCAGTTTTGGCCTTGCGAGACCACGCGTCAGGATCTAGCATAGGGTAGATTAAGTTATAAGTGCTGAAGAACTTTTCAAGACAAGTCAGCATTTGTTGCTCGGTAAGATGTGCAGAGCTGGCAGTAGCGATGCCACTGGAGTTTTGGTTGAGTTTTGGTTGATTGGTTTCCACCAGATCTTTGAACTTCGCTAGTGGGTGTGTGAGCGAAGCATTGTGCACTAGCTTATGAGCACGCTCCGTGATTCTCCAGTTAATTTTTGCACCTCGCTCTACAATCCTTGCACTAGACGTCACTCCCACAGTACTTGCTGGTGGCGTTGGTAAAGATATGGGAGCCAAAATATTGTGCAGGTGACTACTTGACGGCGTTCGTGATTTCGGGTCGATGGAATAGTCATGCTGAGTCTTTTGACTGTTGGATTGGGTGTGGTTAGTGATGATTGGTGTGAATATGATAGGATTGAATAGTTGCAGAGATGCTGGTGGCGTGCTCATAGGAGATGAAGGGCTGAACGTGCTGCAGGTCGAGCTGAGCGAAGTAGAGAGAGACGAGAACGAGGACGCCAAAGACGAGCAGCTGGAAAGTCGCTTTTTAGAAAAATCCAGCGTCGATGTGGAAGGCGCGCTAATCGTAGACTTATCGGGGCTCTGCATGCTGGCGCCCTGCCTAATATCCAGAGGTAAGGCCTTCTGGTCCGGAGAATCAGAAGGCCGGCTTGCCGATTGTGTCGACGACTTGCGCCTTTTCACTCGTTCCGTGGGGTTGTGTATTCTATATAGAACGTTAGCCATGCAAATTTTATGGCGCTTGGAGCTCAGGTAGACGGTTCTTACATTTTGATCGGGTATCCTTTCAAAGCGCGATAGTGCTGGCGATATTTACACTGCTCGCTAAATTTCAAGCATCCTTCACAGACATTTCCGCCGGAGCACTAGACAGTTAAAAAAGCTCAATAATGTAGGCGTAGAACATACCTTTATTTTCCTTCGCCGGCAACCTTCACAGGCCCTAGAAGTTCTAGCCTGCTTTATTGGTATACTCGAGAACATTGTAAGGAGCGGTGATTGTGATAGATGAGGCTAGTTCATATTGCCTTGAGCGTCTTGGTCGCGTTTGTCGACTACAGAGATATAAGCAGAAGAATAAAGAAGAAATAACAGGAAGACAGCAGAAGGCAACTGGAAGAAAAGAAGAAAAAGGTTGAGGAGGTTTGGTATTTGGCGGCACCAAAATCTTCAAAAATTGAAGATTTTAAAACGTTTCTTTTTTCTTTTTCTTCGCATTTCGCATATTACATTGGCCATGTCGCAGTACTTTTCCCATCGGCACCATTTCGCTGCACGTATTCCCAAAGAAGAAATTTAGAGCTCAATACCCACAATATAATGTCATATCACTGTCCCAATTGGGTAATCTCGATTCTGTATAAGTGCGCTGATTGGCTGAGATAAAAGATAAGTAGCTGACCTATCGCTGACAAATATACTTGAGCTACATCCGGTGGATTGATGCGGCGACATTAAAAAGTGCTAGCGTTTATGTCGCAATTTGTCAGCAGCACAAAAGACATAAAGGACCCTGAAATTAATTTGTGCCTTCCTTTGTGCGACATGTTTTGCAACATCAATAAGAAGGAGACGCAGCACAAATAAAAAACATGGAAAATTAGCAGCATTTGTCAGAAAGCACGTAACGGGCGACATGAATAGACATAAATGTTGTTCTGACAGCACAAAAAAGGAAAACTTATTCCGAGCGGCAAAGCGACCAATGAGGGCGCCTCGGCCACTGCTTCCACAATCACGCACCGTCGCGACAGCCACGGACTCGACCGACGAGGGGCCCATTGCGCCAGTTAAATCAGTAGATGCTATAGATGCCACATAAGAATGTACTTAGTTACTTTTACAGATAGATTCTTCATATTCAGCGTGTCATAATGGCAGCGCCGGATCTCTTACTTATCCTTCGTGGAAAGCGGCGTCAGCGTGATAAGTGGCTGCTGCCGCGCCGCATCTGGGCTCTGGCTGAACGCGCCCTCCATTGTTGTGTCCTTGCTACCCACGGGAACAGTCGAGCTAGCGCTGGTCATGCTCATTGTCATACGCGTAGCATCCATGCTTCCGTTTGGGGTGATGCGCCCACGCAAATTCAAGTTGGACTTGACTGTGGGCAGCAGATCTGTCTCGCGCTTCTTGGCTTTGCTTGCCGCCTCCTCCGTATCTTGCTTGTCTTCTGAGCTTTCTGGCTCGGCTGCCACAGGCGCCTCTTCCTTCGACTTTGACTCTTCCTTCTTGGGTTCATCCTTGCGCTCACGCAGAAACAGATGCGCTAGGCATTCGTCTGCCGTCATGCGTTTCTCCGTATCTATCTGTAAACAGTTAGAGATAAACGCGCGAGCCTCGTCCGACACGTCCTGCCAATATTCTTCCGGCTCAAACGCGAAATCGCATGACAATATGGCTTGCATTTCTTCCGCGCTTGAGTCCCGGTCAAACGGTGTGTATCCGCAAAGTAAAAAGTAGCTAATAACTCCTATTGCCCATACATCCACTGGTTTACCATGCCCACTCTTCTGAAAGATTTCTGGCGCCATGTAGGCTGGTGTACCGCACGTCGTTGTCAGCATGCGGAACTTCTCCTCGTCTATTATCCTGGACAAGCCAAAGTCGGCAATCAACAGGTCTGAGTCTTCATCTGGGGTCTGGAAAAGAAGGTTCTCGGGTTTAAGATCGCGGTGCACAATACCATGTGAATGCAGGTACGCCACACCAGACACGATGGAGCGCACAATGTTGGCGGCATCCGACTCGTAGAATGAGCCCTTGTGGTAGATACGATCGAACAATTCGTTTCCTCTAGCAAGGTCGGTGACCAGATACAGGTTGTTTGGGGTCTCGAAATAATCCACCAGAGTGAGGATGTTCTTGTGGCCCTGTGACACACGCTTAAGCACTACGATTTCGTTCTTGACCATGTGTTCTCGTCCCTTCATAAGACGTTTTGAAATGACCTTGGTGGCATAGTGCTGGCCTGTTTGAATATGGACAGCTTCTTTCACGACAGAGTATGTACCGCGGCCAAGAGTTTTGCCCTACTATGTTAGTATGTAACACGCTACCTGTCTGTTCTACTCACTGTTTTGTACTGGCAGGGGAGTGGCTGGGCCTTTGGTGCTTGTCCATTCGTGTTCGACATGTTGGTGGTGGTGAGTAAGGAAGTGTTTGAAGCTTAAGTTAAAAGTCTGCCAGAGTACGTTGCATAATACTATAATTTTCGCCCTAAGCCACGTACACGTAATTAGCGGGCTAGTAGCAGCGGCTTTAATAGCAGGCTACGGTGACGGCACTTTGACCGTGAGAAAGGCCTAAGAAGGAGGGCAGTGAAGAGAATGTGTTTCAGTGCCCTTGGAAGTAGGAAAGCAAGTGATGTGGTGCTGGTGGTGAAAATGTATGTTCCTCCACCGGTATCTGGCATGTGTGGTACATAATTCTCAAATACAGCCAAATCCCAACCGAAGCCACCTTTTCTCTCTCCAAACTCCCCTACCGCATCACTTGGACCGCAAGTGATTCGACCGACAACCGTGGCACTGAAATATTGTCTCTGCTACCTCTGCTTATCTTGCTCCTACTGCGTACATCCAACAGAAGCCAGCCATGAGCAGCAGACCAAACACACCGGCCTCAGGAGGCTCCACTTCGTCTAACGCCACCCCAAGCTCGCTGACAAGAACTCGCAGCCTGCTGTCATCCCTAGGAAGCTTGCGGCTGCGTAGGAGGCCAATTGAAAGACTCGAGGAGCTAGATACATCTACCAGCTCTTCACAAACACCTTTCGGCTCTTCTTCCGGCTCGGCCGTGGCCTCTCGTAGGCGACGCAGGCCCAGCAGCTCGGAAGAGCCCATATCCAACATCCCTAAACGGCGAACCGGCCTGTCAAGGGCGTCTTCCATTCGGTCGAGAATTGCGCAGGTGGGCTCATCAGTCATGGCGTCTATCTTACCGGACCGCAATAATAACTCCTCCAGTTCTCCCAGTACGTCCAACAGTTCAATGCTTGATTCACACAACAACTCGGTTTCATTGAATTCTGCCGTCAACTCAGGTTCAGGGACAATTCCGGGACACGGATCCACCAGTTCGAGCTCTTTTATATCGCATGCGCGAGACATCCCTTTGTCAAGTTCGCTAAGGAACGACCGGCAACCACCCCTATCCGCACTTTCATCATCTTCAAACTCAACATCCTCTTCCTCCGTTAACCACCCTATACAGTCTATACCTACAATTTCGGCCAGACCCTCTAGCCGGTTTTTACAAACACCGCGCGCATCGTCGCCGCCTAGCGAGGCGTCTACGAATACTTCTGATGGCCAGAGCCTGTGGCCCAGACGGCCATCAATTTCCAACACCTCTGCAAACAGAGACTCCGCCACAGAAGACCAGGCCATGGTCTTGGCAAGATTATTGGCCATTGCGGCTACTGCAACCGCGTCTTCGTTGGTTGAAAATGGTAGGTCGAGAAGCGGAAACCCATTTAATAGAAATGCGTTTGGCCATAGTTCATCAGCTACTCCAGCAACTTTTAATCATCCCACTTCAGAGACCTCTTTTGATGGATTTCTGGCAGGTCTGCGCAGCGGACTTCTGGCCACTGAGCTGTCAAACTCGCTGCATAGTGCAAACCAAGCTAGGCCCAGAAGGGCAATGAATTTTTTCAGAATGTTTAGATTTACCCCAACGTCAGAACGTAGGGAAAACCAGGAGGCCAACCTTGTTCCCATTCTGATAGTAGGGGTCCGAGCGGTTGAAAATAATGGGAACGATTCCGATGGGGAAACACAGAGCTCGGGGCAGATTCGCAGTGACGACAGCGATTTGTTCAACAGATTTCAAGATGACATAGATGGAGACGATTTATTCAATCCAGTTAACGAGGCACCATGGTCAAGGCCAGGAGCTCGGCGATCGTCTGCGGCTAGAAGGAGTGATATCCGCATGGGCGGTGTGAGCGAGCGATACTCAACGTCTCTAGATGAGAATCTCGACGGAGAGCTAGAAGATGAGCCAGAAGAGCAACATACAGATCAATCAAGGCAATCTTGGATAGTCTACGTTTTTGGGGGTACATATCCGGAAAACCACCCTATTTTACTGGCCCCAACATTGTTTTCAGATGATCCTTCATATGAGGACTTGATGGTGCTTGAATCATTCATGGGCCAGGTCAAGCCACCAGTTGCCACAAGCGAAGAGGTTAGCAGCGCAGGAGGGCTGTTCAAAGTGCGCAACGAAACAGAAGAAGACCCAATGCATTTGCAAGGCTTTGCCGATAGCAACAGTGATTCTGCGAGCCAGGCGGTTGAAGGGCGTTGTCTTATATGCCTCAGTGATTTTGAAGCCGAGCAAGAGTGTCGGCAACTGAATAAGTGCCGACACACCTTCCACCGAGAGTGTATCGATCAATGGTTAACAACTGGCCGCAACTCGTGTCCTCTCTGTCGTGGCGAGGGTGTTAAGAAGCACGAACAACAAAACGAGGCAGAAGCTACACAGGCCACCGTGCCGTTGCTGTAATGTGTATCTTACGGAGTGAGACTTGACTCAGTGAGAAATATTTGGTACTGCTCACGTTCATTCCATGGTATCTTTATTATTATTTTTATTATTTTTATTTTCATGTATAGCATTTGGGGCAGTTACATTGCAGTAAAATAACGTTTTTGGCATTCTTTATATTCTAGTCAAGCCGCGGGATAGTCGTGTCACTTCGGTCTTCTAGGTCGGTCGGTTCGGTCCAATGTATTTCATTCTGATCATTTGTTTAGGGCGACTGGTTCGTGTTCAGGGCAAGGTCAAACTACGCGTGAAAACTTGATTTATCAACCACAACAGCATTATCAAGTATCAACTAACACAATTTTGAGAGACCTTAAAACCTTTAAGTGTAGAAACGATTTTAGATCAAATGGATAGCTTGCTTGGGGCCACTCTCCGTATGCTCCTAACCATACCACTGATACAACAGCCATAGAACTTTGGGATACAGTCAATACATTAGTTTCGAATCAAGGCAGGTCATAAACATACCCAAGGCCTACCTGCCCATACCTGCATAGGCTTACGCTCTACAGTTATAGCATGATGCTTAAGAGACGCTCGAAACTCCGCGCGCCGCTGTCGCCTGCATCACTTGTAGTCGCTATAAGTACAAGCCCAGATCAGGGTCAAGATCAAGGCCAAGTTCATCATTATAGTCCAGCTGCCGCTGATGCAGTAGTGCATTCAAATCAGGTTATTTGCATTTCAAGCTCGAGTAGTCCTGAACCAGAGTCGGCCGTGATTCATATTGAGTCTAGTTCTGGTAGCAGTCCACTATTTCTCAAAGCGCAATCACAGTGCCATACATCTGCTACTTTTGCTGGGGAGAGTGAGCGATGGTCTGCAGAAAAACGTGTCGCCCGGAGGTTTGGGCTTGAGCCACAACTTGAGGCCGGGGCTGAGAATAGGATGAACGCGCCTGTTTCGCCGAAGTCCATGCACTATGATCAAGCGCGGTATCAGGCGCCTACTGATAGTGCTAGTGCTGATACTAATAATCACTTATACATGCCGCCAACGTCTGTGACAGAACCGCACGTTTCTTGGGACATTTCATCACAATTGCAAATGCAGCAGCAACAGGAGGAGCGCCTCAAGAAAGCAGGCAAGCTTGACAGCAAAAGCTCAACAACATCTTCATCTCAAGAAGAAGCACTGCTAACTCCGATGCGAGATCCTGAAACAGATCTTCTTGCTAAGTTCTCGCCTGCCACATGCCTGCCTATTAATATAAATATTCCGTCAACATGTCCTTTAAAAATGAATGAGCTTGGTGTTCAGCAATATGGTAGTGGCAGTGGTAGCAGAGGCCTAAGACGCTCATCTGATGCTGGAATTCAAAAATATACATTTCCAATGCGAATACAAAAAACACGGCCTCGCATTTTGGCTTCACACCTTCGTTCCACTACTGCCGTGACTACGTCTGGTTCATCTTGTGCCGTTCTTGGTACATCTCCCTTCCGTAACCGGAACACTAACAGGGCCCGTTCATTACAGCATATTAAAACGTCGACAAAGCCTGCTGGGAAACGGGGCCTAATTCGCTACGCGACGTCGCCGGCCGCGTTGCTGGGAAGTCAGAAAGATCAAAACTCAAAAGTGGCCCGGCTATTAAACCTTGCGGACAGAATAATTTCACCACCAGTACGACCAGTTCTTGGAAACCATACCAACGGCAGTGCTAGGAGCAATGCAGTTTGCTCAACATGCGAAAACGGATCTGGAGGTGACGGTTGTTCGCAAGTTGGCGAGGACCATGATACATTGGAAGATTCTGTATCTCATGAAAAAACGATAGAGATTCCGCGCCTTGTTCCTGTTTCTGCTTATGTGCAGCAGCACAAACAACAAGGGGATCATGAACACGAAAAGGACGATAAGCATACTCCCATCACAACTTTACCTATGCATCGCACAGATACATCTTATTTATTTCCAGATCTCTTTCCCGTTCCCGTTTCTGTTTCTGAAAACAATACCTCAGATCCACCTTCATCGTTCGAACTAGACAATGATGCCCTTGACAGTCTGATATCAGACGAATTTGGCATAGGAACCTCATTGCAATCAGTTCCAAGTAATGTGCCTGATGGCTCATATTCGCTTCCGGTAGTTACCACAAATTCGAATGCTGGATTTGATCTTGACGACCTCAATGTAGAAGACTTATTTGATAGTGGGGAAGAGTCTAGTCTTGACTATGATGAGGAGTTTTTGGAGCAGGTTGATAGTTACTGTGAAGAAATGAAGTCAACAGCCTGAGCCATAATATTTATAGAGAATGGCAAAGGCGTCCTGGGAACTTATTATGGAATTTGGCATGATAGATTCTGCACACGCTCGGCTCAATTCATTTCCATCATCTACCAGTACGCATATGACTTATCTGAATGCAACAAAAATTGATATGGAATGTTGGAAACAAACCAACTCGAACGACTTTGGTATAACAACTAAGAAAAGCTGCAAGAAGCTTCTATAGCCATGGCTAACTAGATCAAATGATTAATGACACTCATTCAAACCTTGTAACTAGTGATTTTTTTACTATCTACAGCAGAAACCTACTAGCTAATCAAGAGTTAGACAAGAAGCCAAGCCCCTCTACTTTCGTACCATACACAACTGTAATAACTAACAAACAACTGTGAAAAACCTTGCCGGCCCGTTTAAATAAAAAAAAAATCCTCGTGAATGTCTCTAATATGCATTTTCAACTGAATAATCTCTGGCTAATCAATATTCTAATCTTAAGGCGATGGTTGGTGGGCTTGCATCTCTTGTGTTGCTTGCAACTCTAACTGTCGCTTTCTCTTTTCCTTCAACTTCTTTTCCGTTTTCAAGAAAGCCCTGATGCTTACATTTAAATCATCATCCACATCTTCTTCCTTGAAACTTTCTTCCATCTTTTTCCGATTCTGCGGGCTCCCCGCTGCCGGCGCCGACGTCATGTTTCTTTCTTTTGGCTCCGGTCCCAACAGAGTCACTGGCCACTCCAAATCCGTACGCTCAAACATCAACCTTCGTTTAATCTCACTTCTTTTTGCCTTCCACTCCGTAAGCTCCTCTTTATAAAGCTCCCAAACACAGTCGATGCAGCCACTCATGCAGCAGTTGTTGGGCTCCTCGGGCCTTGCGGGCAGTTTGAGCCCGGCAATGGTGTGTGCCCGCTTTAGAGCAGCCAGCCGGCGGTCTTGCCGAGACCCAAGCTGGCCAAAGACGAGCTTAACGCGGTCGGCAGCGGACAAGTGACCGTGATTGAACGAGAACTGCGCAGGGTCGAAGCTGGTCCGCGGTTGGCGCGCGAGGACGTCGTAAAAATGGTATGGGTTTTTGTAAAGAGGGCGGGATGTGTGGAGATGGCGGCGAACGCTGGAAGTGCTGGGAGGAGTGCTTGAAAAATGGGACGCACTGGTAGCACCGGCAGAATCAATAGCATGCCTAGAGCTGCCTCGGAGGTTGAGACACAATCGTCGGATGTTTGGTATTAACGACATGAATGATAGAGTTAGTGTCCGAATTCGGGCAGAAGGTCAAGTCTTGTTTTAGTGACGAAGAGATGAAAATCTATTGATGTTTTTAGTACCCTTGCCCTACATATCGTGGAGCTCAGGGAAGCAGATTCAAATTTGTGAACATGACGAGAAAGGAAATTGTTGATAGAGCTATGGGTAGGCGTAGGTTGGAGAGGATTAAGTATCTGGAACAAGAATTGCAAAAAATTTCTATTCCATATCATTGTTGGCATATACGCTCAAAACTGGCCTAGCGCTCCCTGAATATGTAGCAACAAGTCTGGTCTCATGGGGTAAGATTGTTCATAATGCTACGCAGTCAAAGGCAACGACCTAGAAGGCAGCAGAGAAGTAAATGGGCCGTCACAATTCAAGTAAATGTTAGTTTTTAAGACCCTGGAATGACTCCAAGCTAAGCAAGACTGAGTAGATTTGACGAAGGAGAAATCCGTGTAATGCTTCTCGTGGTTTTAAACAATTTTGATGCTGGGCGATGACTGGGTCTCAATATACAGTGTACGGTTCCCTTGAAGTTCAGTAGACAGAGACCTGTATCACAATCGATAGGTTTATAATCACCAACGGCTAGACTAGCTTTCTATACTTCAATCGAAGATAGCTTGGCAGTGCAGCCATAGAGACATCTAATCCTCTCCACTATAATTGACCATACGTATACTCGGCCTTTGCAAGAACATGAATATCGGCTTTTTTTAGCTAGCAAGTTGTGCCTTGCATACTTGACTTTTGTTCAATTTGTTTGGAGGGATAAGGTGTTCTTGCTAATGTCGTCAGACGTTAGCTTCCAGATTTCAGTTTTTAGTGCTGCAAGAGGGTGATTTAAAGAATCAATATCTTGCTCCGATCAAACGCGGGGAGTACTTTGGTATCATAACTACTCGTATGCAAACAAAATTGGCCTTTACAGCACAGCGCTAAGAGAACCCGGAGAGAAAAAAAAAGTTGGACGACACAGGAATTGAACCCGGGACCTCTCACATGCTAAGCGAGTGTGATAACCAACTACACCAGACGCCCATTAACTTAAAGGTGCACGGTGCAGTTGCTATACAAATAGCATCTAGCATAGCGAAAAAGAGCGGGGCTTTCACTTTTAATTTACAGGGATAGCCGTGATTTCAATCTATTCATTCATTCATAATTTACAGGGATGCAACAAGAACGCACAATAGCGTTATATGGGCTAGAGCAACATTACTTTTCGCGGCTTTATTTTTGAACGACATGAGTGACGGAACTGAGAATAAAAATTTTTTTCGCACCACCACCAGAATGGTCCAGGGCAACGACGAACACGACAGCGGAGGCAGTGCTGCCACACAAAATGAGGACGTGTTTTTGGATCCTTTGGACCCGGGGGATCCTTACGACACCAATATTGTGCATGCTCAACCCATAAGTGGCGCGACCGAGCAACCTCCAAACGATGGAAGAATACTGTTTC
>JAJMAH010000213.1:0-19638 GCA_030564925.1 Geotrichum aggregatum
TGGAAATAGCAGAGCTGGAGACACCGGAGGTAGAGACAGCAGAGCTAGAAACACCAGAAGTGGAAACAGCAGAGCTAGAAACACCAGAAGTGGAAACAGCAGAGCTAGAAACACCAGAAGTGGAAACAGCAGAGCTAGATTCTACAGAACTGGAGACACCAGAGGTAGAGACAGCAGAACTGGAGACACCGGAGGTAGAAACGGCAGAGCTGGAAACGCCAGAAGTGGAAACAACAGAGCTGGAGACACCGGAGGTAGAAACGGCAGAGCTGGAGACACCAGAAGTGGAGACGGCAGAGCTAGATTCTACAGAGCTAGAGGCAATGGAGCTGGCAGAAGCAGAGCTAGACGACCCAACGGAGCTGACAATAGAACTCGACGCAGGAGAGCTTGATGAACTAGAAGTGCTACCTACAGTTTCAACAGAGCTGGAAGACAAAGCTGCAGATGAGGTGGTGCATCCATAAGTGGTAGTCTTGTGGCAGTTAGATTTGGTGTGCCAGTACGAACTGGTTGTGGGAATGCATACAGTAGATGCCTTGGAAGTTGTCTCAGCGGGACTAGTGCAAGGAATTGTGGTGGTCTTTTCACAGTTAGACCTTGAGTGCCAGTAAACGCTGGTGGTAGGAACACAAACGGAAGATGCCTTAGAAGTGGTTTGGACTCCAGTAGTTCCACAAGGAATAGTGGTGGTCTTTGAGCACTTAGACTGAGGATGCCAGTAAACGCTAGTTGTAGGAACACAAACGGGCGAAGATGAAGTAGACGCCTTGGAAGTGGTTAGAGCACCAGTAGTTCCGCAAGGAATAGTGGTGGTCTTTTCACAGTTAGACCTTGAGTGCCAGTAAACACTAGTAGTAGGAACACAAACGGGCGAAGATGAAGTAGACGCCTTGGAAGTGGTTAGAGCACCAGTAGTTCCGCAAGGAATAGTGGTGGTCTTTTCACAGTTAGACCTTGAGTGCCAGTAAACGCTGGTGGTAGGAACACAAACGGAAGATGCCTTAGAAGTGGTTTGGACTCCAGTAGTTCCACAAGGAATAGTGGTGGTCTTTGAGCACTTAGACTGAGGATGCCAGTAAACACTAGTAGTAGGAACACAAACGGGCGATGATGAAGTAGACGCCTTGGAAGTGGTTAGAGCACCAGTAGTTCCGCAAGGAATAGTGGTGGTCTTTTCACAGTTAGACCTTGAGTGCCAGTAAACGCTGGTAGTAGGAACACAAACGGGCGAAGATGAAGTAGACGCCTTGGAAGTGGTTAGAGCACCAGTAGTTCCGCAAGGAATAGTGGTGGTCTTTTCACAGTTAGACCTTGAGTGCCAGTAAACACTGGTCGTAGGAACGCAGGCAGAAGATGCTTTAGTTGTGATATGAGCGGTAGTTGTGCAGGTAGTAGTGGGGGAAGGTTGATTGGGAGTAGTTGTGGGTGGGACAAAAGTTGAAGCTACAGATTCGGGGCAAGTCGTGACCTTAACCCATTGAGTGCGGTCAATAACTTCGGTGTAAGTAAGAGTAACAACGTTGTCAGTGGCAGTAGGTGTAGCATCGGTAACATGAGTTGTCAAATACTTGCTACACTTATTGTCGCTACAGCTGTAGTATGTGGATGTGAGAGTAACGTCGGAATACTCAGTAGCGGTCAAGTAAACAGTCGACACTCCACCACCTGGAGCAGTTGTAGTTCGGCACTTTGCACCGCTCTCATCGTAGTAATAACTGTGTCCCTGGTACGTACCAGCGAACCCATAAAAAGTAGCGGTCACTCCGCTAGCAGAGGACAGGGCCAAAGCTGAAGACAAAAGTTTCGCAGAAACCATAGTGTCTATTCAGAAGGCGGTATTAAAATTAAGTAGTAGAAGAAAATTAAAAATGCGGTTTTCGAAATTGAAAAGACGAAGAAAACGAGTGAGGTTGGTATATACTCGGACTGAAGACCTATGATAAGATGAAGAAGTAAAAAAAAAGAACACAAAACAATGCAAGGAGCTCGAGTATTTATATTTATCAAGATCTACTCAGTAATTCCTCAACTACTGTCAGCTTGTTTTTTTTTAGCTGGCTCTGCTCCGCGCTGAAAAACTATGAGCGCTTCTATTGCAATGCTCATATTTCGTTTTTTTTCACTCTTTCTATCTCAATAGTTGAGCCTTTCTTTTCTTTTTCCAGTACCCACAATCCAGCGACTGGAGAACCTTATTGCTTTTTTTTCAACTCTAAAAATAAAGTTGGTCGCTCGTTTTCACGCTTAATATTTCACTCTTCAATTGAGAAAAAGAAATGTGGGCTAAGGTTTTAATAGGCATTGCTTTTTTGAGAAATGTGGTCAGCATCTGGTTACTTAGCCCACATGAACCTTAATAAATTCTACGGTCTGGTCTGGTCAATGGTAGTGAGAAAGGCTTATGTAGATATCTTGCACCAATTACTATAATATCGGCACTATCATTCTCAATTGGTAATTAGGTATGTTGGCTAGCTTAGCTAGACCAGCTGGTACCAAGTTTTCTGTAAACTCTGCTCTGTATTTTTTCAGAACGCCTCAGTTTTTGTTTGCTATTTCTTACATTCATTATATTCCTAGGAGCACTAATCTCGAAGCGCATACCTCAAAAGAGGGCTGCTTCTAGTGGTTGCTTGCAATTCCCAGTCCCTGCAGCTTCTCCCACATGGCCAATGAAGCAGTACTCTTGTAAATATAGGCAAAATACAGAAATAAACAATAACCTTCAAAGCTATGCACATTAGAGATATATTTAGATGAAACTACATCAAGCGTAAGCAATGTACGTACCACAAATTTACCTGCTGCCCCGAGCAAGGAAGCCTTGACTCGCAGTAGTCGCTGCGACTGCCACTGTTACTGCCATTGATACTGCTGCTGCTTTCACTTTTTGCTATAAATATCAGTTCGATGACTTTAGGCTAGACTGCAGTAGTTAAAGGCCTCTCATGCATACCTGCCTTTACATGATGCTTACTCCATGTAACACATGGTTGGACTTCCGTGGAAGGATGGCAGTGGCTAGTTTTGGCGGCAATGGTTCGTCGGCCGTAAGGCCTGTACTCTACGGTTTGAGCTGTTGGCACTTTGCGAGCAAATTTAATTTCGCCGAGATCCTACATATACAATTGGCAAACGCGCAACTTTGAAAACACGTTTAATGGAGCACTCACTCTCATGAATCTAAGCCACAAGCTTGAGATATACTATTTGCCTTCTTTCGACATGGAAGTAATTCTACAAAACACATACACTATTCAACTTCCAAGGGGTTTGGGAATTCATCAATGTCTTGTATGTGATACATTAAATGTGGACCTCGAATTGAGAGCTCCCGATAGTATCTAGAAGCTTGGCTCTTGCCATATTACTTTTACGGGTCTGATAGAATTGCTCAATGATCTGATGACTTTGATCTCTGATTAGAACCGGGAACTGAACAAAAATAGAATGTTATTTTGCATCCATATTAATTGCTCTATAGATGCCTGCTCCATGCATTCTGTAGACTTTTGCCTTTGGCAATTGGTCCAGCTGCTTGACTGTTTCATGTTGGCGTCGTGCTCTCAATTGTGATATTTTAGCATTTTGTTAGAATTGGGACATCTTAATGAATCTAGCTGTCAGGGTTGGGGTAGTGTATGAGAAAAACATGAGCTCTTCTAGAATCATTTAAGATTTGTTCGAAATGGCTTTGTCTTCAAACGCGATGTTCTATACCTGAAGATTATTCAACTTTAAATAGCATTTCTCAAGTACTTTTTACCAAAGTTTTCACTAAAACTCCCACGATGAGAATATGTTGAGGTGGATACCTTTGCAGGATTCTGGAAAACTCTATGACACCTTCCACCCATTCTACGACCCTCTTCGACCCGTATAGATTGGCTATCTACAATGATGTTAGAAGACCTACAAAACTTTTCAGCCCACAAGTGGCTCCTCATAGCTAATTGTGAAGTTGAAAGAGGAGGGATGTGGTAAGAAGGTCGCCCCGCTATTTGAAAACGTTTGCCGATATCCAATCGACAAAAAGGTTATTTTCCTAAAAATGACTGCCTATACAAGACCACTAGAGCAAATGTCTGATATAGTGAGTGTTTTCCGTTTGCTCAAGTTTGTGTATACTTCTACCACAAGCCGTGACTTTCCTACGAAACTGAAAACAGCTGCGCTATATCAACAGTCTTGTATGAGCATTGAAGCCTTACTCCATAATATATACTCATGAAAACTACCAGCTTTCTCTCATTATCGCCTGGTAAATAATTCTTACTCTTACTACAATGCTAGCTTCGAATCCAACCCCATTTTTATGAATCAATTAAATAAACTTTTAACAAACTTCCAAAATACCAATCATCAAAAAAGCCTACTGACAGAATCATCCACTTGAGGCTTTAGTGTGTGAGTTTACTCTTAAACGAACCATTGAGCTTGATCGCTTGACCGCAGAAAAACTTTAACAATGTGGGGAACGACTGTGTTGTAGCAGTGTTACACTGCTGTTGGTTTCGTTGTAGAAGACTGCCTGATCAGAAAGAAGTTTTAACATTAACTTCTATCTTCGAGGATAAAAGCACTTCAGTTCTCAATAGTTATCTTTTTTTTTCTATTAACTTTTCTACCTTTCTCTATATACTTTGATTTTTTATATTTTTATATTTTTGTGATTTTGTGATTTTGTGATTTTGTGATTTTGTGATTTTGTGATTTTGTGATTTTGACGCGTGAATGGTTTTCAGGTGAGAGACGTTTCAACATCTGTTTGCGGTAAGATAAACTCTGTCTGCGGCGCTGCATCTCTAACGTGCAGAAAACGTTATTAAAGATAAAGTTTGAGCTCAAAAATGCTTCCATAGCCTAATTGGGCAACGTTGTAAGGGGAAACCTTGACACATATGGAGCTGTCAAGATGCCAAAAAGAAATATTTCTCGTAATTTGCGTCCCAAATCGGAAACGGTACCAAAGCACAATTGCGTAGAGACTCTATATTCAAGACCAGTCCAGTAAAAGAACCGTAAAACTTTTTTAGAGTCTGTGCTTAAACGCTTGTACCACTGAGCTATGGAAAAAAAAAAAAAAATTCATTTGAAAAAACGCGTTGAGATTTGAGAGAGAGGACAGGAAGCTAAATACATGGGCATCTCAAGTAGCATCCAAGCAGAATAAAAGGAAAAAGACCATATGCTAGCTTAGCTGTTTTTCTTCTGAGGCAGTTTGGAGCATCCCTGTGCTTCAACTGCTTTTATATTTCGCTCTTGATCCGGATGTCAGGCAATGCCGGCCCAACACTACGGATGACGTCCAGCTGTAAACTTACGTAGTTGATTAAGTTTTGCAGTTTTTCTAGCCAGAGAGCACATTCGAGCAGTGCATTTTTACTTTCTCAAAAGTTTCACCCACTCCAATTCAAGTAGTGGACATGCGTGCTGTTTACTGTATGTGTTGGCCCACACATGTGTGGCTCGAAGAGGCCGCTTACATTCAGGGTTGGGGTGTAAACACAACGTGAAGTCTAATTTTCTAGGTAGGCCACTAGTCTTGGGCATGCTGGCCATTCTTTAGAGTAGACTTCATGTGATTTTCAGGTAGGTTTTGTACGAGTTGACCAAACATGAAAGTTTGGGTACATGTGGGCGAGAGCCAAGGTTCCCGTTCATGGGATGGAAAAATGAAGCTTGACCGACGCTTTTGAAAACTGACTTTAAAATAGACCAGCATAGATTAGCTTTTAGCGTTGAACATCTCTGCCTCTGCTTCTGCTTCTGCAGATGGTCCCTATAGGTTGGCTCTCCTGCTTTACAAAAAAACGCATTTCCGTCTACGTGAAACCTCTTGGAGTCATAAGCTACCCCGTGTGCAAAAAATTCAATCCACTTTTGCATTGAATTTTGCCAATATGGGACCGACGGCAAACTTCACCTCCGATATCTCTCTTGTTTTTTCCAGTTTCAAAAGACAGCTGGTTTTTATCATGGTCATAGAGCCTTTCATAGTCCTAGAGCTATAGGCGTAGACATGTCTAATCTGTACGTACAGCGGGTGCAGGTGTCTCGTATAGCAGAGCTCTATTTACTACATATCGCCATCTACCGGTAATTAAGTAGACTAATTGAGAACTCCAGTCTAGCTCACCTACGGTGCCCAGCAAGGGTCAAGATCCTAAGCCTGAGGTAATCTTGTCATGGCTATTCAACTACATATATTCAGTCGCGCTAATGCGACGTTAGCGATTTGTCTCACGCCAATATTCAAGACTTGAACAAAACCTCTCCCTCAAAGACGGACTAATCTGAACGGGGCGACCTGTGACCGGTAATAATTGAAACTTACACGCTAGAGTCCAATATTAATTGTCAAAAGCTTACAGCTGCCGCCGTAGATTAGGCCGGCCTGCTGTTAAAATTTTCTTTGAAATACGAGGAACTTTCGAGAATAGAACTGTTTTGTCATGTAGTGTCTGTTGCTATAGACTGGGCGACGCACATTTATTCGCCAATTATATTTACTTGAGTTTTTATAAGGCGGTATTGCCCACCACCGAAAGAGCGTAGCTTCCGTCCCCAGTACCACAGTTCTGGTCCGTGTGCCCACATATTCATGGGTTCACTAGAGCTCTGGGGACATGCCCTGACGTGCTCCAGAGCGCCGTTTACTGGTATGGAGAAACCTCCAGCCAAGGCTTGCTATTGCATTGAGTTCACTGGAATGGCTTGAGTTCACTGTCTCCTGATGCAGAAGACACTGCAGGTGATATCAGAATGTGGACGTAACCCGGTAGCTTTGGCAATCGACCGTAAACTCTAGCTGGGCTCCTTCTCCTGCTGTTGCTGCTGCTGCAGTAATCAAAACATAGGGAGTTGAGACTGAAAAAAGCGAGTGGAGATCTTGCATATGGAAAAGCTCCGATGAAAGTTACAAAACAATACAAACTCTAAATAGTGGCACACTTGGCCTAATTGGGGCGCGCTGTATGCACGCCCTGACCCAAAGAACGCAGAAACACAGGGAGTTTAAAACACTTGGTTAATTCCAGCGGGCTTGGGTTAACGTTCGAGCTGTGTGGTTAATGCTGATTGTAATGATATTATCGACCATTGACCACCGCGCATGCTAATATCTACCATAACGGGCTCTGAACATGTTTAGCACAGGCGAACCACATAATAAATTGGAAAGACAATGTAAATCATCGTCGAATCCGGGAAGAAGCCTTAGAAAACCTGGTGGGTGTGCTCCATCATTTATCAGCTTTCGATTATCTACAGGCTCCATAGCCTAGGATCCAATCTCCGGCTGTTAAAAGCTGCCTTCGTGTTGCACTGCTTCCAGGCTTCTCCATAGTTTTGGGCGGAGTTCGCCTAAAACAGTCTCCACAGGCCTCATGAAAGCTTTCCCGTAGTAAGTGCAATTGAATGTTGCTCTGCTAAAGCCCTTAGACCCGTTTTACAGGGATGGTGGCGCCGCGTTTGCCGTATATGCGGTATTCCGTTTACAAATTGCTGCTCGGAAATTTCAACTCTCTTTATAATTTGGACTGCCCTATATGGTGGCCGAGACTTTAAGGATTTGAGACTCTGAAGTCATCTCAAGGCTCAGCAAGCTAGACTATTGAGCAATTTGGGCTAATCCTGGGACAATTATCCATCTCAAGATGGTCTGCTTTGGGATTGCAAACGTCCAGCTTGGGATTTAATGTGGAACGCAAAGGAGACATTTCTCAGCCAGCGCAAGACTAGTCTAGCAATGTCATTTGTGTGGCGGCCCGTTGCCTTAGTCGGCAGGAGTGCGTTGGTAGCCGTCACTCTGATATGATGGAATCACAAATGGGACGAATAGAGAAATCTGATTTCGTAATGTGGGTGCCTGCGAAACATTCGAATGTATCCATGTTAGGCCGTGCAAACTAAATGAAACACCTAAACTCGCCGAATTAGAGAGATTCCCAGTTAGGAATCTACATAGATGTGATTGAATTCGCTGCTAAGCGAGGATATTGATCATTGACGAGGATCCCATAGTCAGCCTCATTTCAACGCCCACCAGGCTAGACTAGTGGTGTTAAATTGTCAACATGTTGCCTTTATATGGTGGCAAATTGTAACCACCTTGTCACGCGGAATGAACACCTCACAAGTCCGTGTGGGTATACATTCCCTACTAATAGTCAATACAGAAGTCAGACGTTTCCCGTGATGAATAGCTATCTCTCTCGTTTGTTTGTTTTCTTTGGAAAGAACTGCAGCCGCGGTTTTATAAATTGCACGTGACGTGCACGCGCATGCGTCACTTATACAGCCGTGCTATTATATAAGCGACGGCTGAAGTGAATTGGACGATACCGTAGATCTGTCCCGTCCAGTGACACGACGGGATGATCGTTTTTCTTGCTGTATCGTGGAAAGCCTAGATATGGTTGACACTGCGTAGCGTATTTGTTGAGCATAGCTGTGTAGCACAGTAGAACGAATCAAGAAATTCTCAAAAACGCCGAATTGCATTGCAAGCTTTTGTCCTCTTCTTCCACTTTTACTTTCATTAGACTAGACTACTGGTAGGCGTCGCTCAAGCTGGCCACATGGCAGGGCTATACAGTGTGGGTACCGGTATGTCTAAGGTGTTTTTAGAACAGAGCGATATGTAGACCTCATTTCTTGCTCATTTCAAGAATTGAAATTCAAGTCAGCAGCAATATTTGCCATAATTAATTTCAGGTAGATCTACATGTAGATGCGTGCAATTATAAAAATGCACTCCATTTGTTGCCAGAATCCTGCATGGCTTTCAGAATTTCAATGTCTCAAAACTCTTAAGAATCAATCATCATGATTTCCTGAAGCGCCATGACTGGTCAACGTACATTTTGTATGGATAGACTATGAAACTTATAAGTAAAATAGCGCTGCTGTCTTTGCTGTGCAACCAATCTGCCTTCATGTAGACTATAAAATACACTCCAACATTGCTTTAAATGCTAGCTCTGTTTTTTGTACCAATTGAATGGTTTGAGACGCATGAGTGAGGAAGTGAAAAACTCAGGCTCGCCTATTGAACAGCATTCTGTATAACCTGTTGAAAGTGCCTAACGACTGCTCTTCGCCCCCGTCTTCGTCTTCATTTTGCTCTGAGCTGGAGTCATCACCAGCTGCATACGTTCTTTTAGAATCATCAACTCTCGTTGGGCTATATGAAAGGGTCTTGGAACCCAATGGCGTAGTTGCGTTGACCCAGGTAGGCAGTGTTACTGGACTTGTCAGACTGCTGCTTCTTAAAGCACTAGATTTGGTTGCAGTAGCCGATGATGTATGCACTGAAGTGGTGTGCTTGCTACTAGATGAAGCGGTATGGCTAGAGCCGGCAAGTGAATCACTTAAAGTGCCTGGGACTGGCAACAATGGGGGAACCTGCATGGAATCTGTGGGAATTGGCGTTGAGCTTTCCAATGAGGAAGTGTAGATAGGGTGCCAAACAGTGGTTTGTCCTACTACAGCACCAAGTGTTGAGGACTTTGTAGTATATGTTGAGGTGAATGTTGGGGGAGAGGTTAAAACAGACCCACTACGGGAGCTGCTACTGCCGCTGCTACTGCCGCTGCTAGATCCGCTGCTCCTGCTCTTACTAGAGATGCTACTACTACTAGTGGTGCTGCTACTAATGCTAGTGGGCTCATGGCTGTGCTGTTCCGTTATGGCCGTGCTTGTAGCCGAGAGAGGTCCAGAATGAGGAGTTGCACCCGACCTAGAAATCGTTATTCTTGTAGTTGAAATAACAGTTGTGGTACGTCTTGTTCGTGATCTTGTAACTGTGGTTGTGATCTCTGACGTTGAAGTGCCAGACAAGTCAGATAATATATCTGTTTGGCTAGAGGTATCGGTGTGCAAATTGTGACTGTGGGGGCTGCTCGTGACAGGGGAACTGGAACTACTAGAAGAGGCCGATAAGCTGAAACTACTAGAGGGCGCAAAGCTTGAGTGGTTGGAAGTAGTTTGAGAACTGGAGCTGCCAGGAGATGATGTTGAGCTTGACCTAGAAGAGGTCACAGTCCTCGAGCTGCTAGAAGAGTGTGTTGTACTTGAGCTGCTGGAGAAACTGGGACTAGACCATTCTGATGTTGAAGTATGCTGGCTTGACGTAGACTGGGAGGTCTCAGGACGTGTGGCAGTCAATAAATCATCAGTCGTAATATGTCTCGTGTGCCTTGTAAAAGTAGTTGTAGACGAGTACGAAGACGAAGATGTCGAAGACGAAGAAGAAGTCACAGACAAAGAAGAATGTTTAGTTCCCTCTAAGGAGTCATACTGAGTGGTAGACTGAGAAGCACTCGAACTGGGGTGGCTACTCGATGAACTAGAATAGTGCCTGGTGGTACGGCTGACAGAAGATTGCGAAACACTACTGCTACTACTTTGGTGCGTAGAAGAAGAAGAAGTAGTAGCAGGAAGACTGGGCCAAATTGAGGTCGACGTAATCCCAGAGTGAGAAGATACAGAATTAGCTGTTCCAGAAGAACTAGTGCGTTGTGGACGATGCCCACTTGATCTAGTTCCTCTTGAAGAACTCATTGTTCTTGAGTGGGAAGCTGAGGTTGTGCGGCTGCGATGCGTCTGCATAACGGTTGTAGTAGAGTATAAAGTCAAGGTAGTAACCTTTCCATCGTGGATGGTGATAGTGGTAGTATATGGAGCCATAGAAACTTTCTTGGTAGTATGTCTACCTGAAGAGCCGTCATCATTTGAGTCATCATCGTTTGAGCCATCGTCGTTTGAACTATCGTCGCTCGAATCATCGTCGTTGGAATCATCGTCAGTTGAGTCGTCATCTCCCGAATCGTCATTTGAGTCATCATTCGAATCATCATTAGAGTCGTCATTTGAATCGTCATTTGAATCAGAGTTGTCGCTTTCAGTTGAATCGTCTGAACCGTCACCATTATCATCGTCGCCATTACTATCATCGCCAGAGTCGTCACTGTCGTCAGAATCATCTTCAGAACGCGCATATCTGCTACCATGAGCCCCATTGCCGATTTTGTCATCTCTGGGATCACCAACTCCAAACGATTCCCCCAATTTCATACCTCTTGCGACAAGAGATTTGATACTCGCAAGATCTAGTCCGGCAATGGCTTCAGATGGCCTAGCCAAGCATATTAATACAATGCATGCTGATACTGTGAGCGCCCAAAAATATAATTTCATAGTCTCGCGGTAACAAAAATAAAGAGAAACGAAGCTTTTGAAACTGATGCTTAGATATAGCAAGATGGCCACCAGGGGCCCATGATATATATAAACATATCAAAGAACTGGTATTATTGTGACTGAGCCTCGGGCAAGCTTTGGCTCATCATCTTTTCGTCGCTCACTTTCATGGGCGATCTAGCTTGTAAATTAAAATTAATTTCAAGGTTTAATTTCCTGAAGAATCGGGACCTCGCCGAGAAATTTAACTTGACTTGGGCTCATATTGGCAATGAAATCTTGTTTCACCTTAAAAAGATTTACTTTCATATGACCGTTGCTGTTGCGTTTATCACAGGAGAGATTCATGCCAACCCGCCTGGCTAATGAAGCACAAGCCATTATGAATGTACAGTCAATTTTGGCCAAATCACACTTTTCTCCCAACGGATAAATTGCATGCAAGACGCGATCAAGATCAGACTTGTGTTCACAGATTACCAAAGATCTAATTAGCACCCTTATTATGGCATTCATACTGCTCAAAAGTAGTGTGTCTCTGGCAATTGAATGTTCTGTACCGCGGTAGAAGTTCCCAAAACTCTTGAAGGTTTTTTTTCAGACGACTGTGTGGCGAATTTTGGAAATTCTCAACGCGGCGGTGATTCTTAAACTTGGAACATGAATAAGGTCCGTAGAACATGACAATTCAGTACAATTGATAAATTGATGGATTGGTTTAGTCAATGCCAATAATCTCGGGAAAGACGCCACTCTCGAAGCTCGCAAAATGTCATTTTCAGGCCAGCAGGATTACTGGTTGAAGCCAGCTTTCATGTTGTAAAAAGTAGGACTCATGAGCTTTATTTTGCTTTGGCTTGCCCATCGCCTTCAGTCTTGGGTTCTTGGTTGAGGCCATACATGTAAGTTAGACACAGTACTACGTAGTTAAAGTTCATTGCATTGGGTAAGCTGTTGATAGAGCATACAGTTGAGTGTACATACATCACAGAGACCCGCACCAATGAACTGCTTGTATTTTTGAACGCTTATCATACGAACCTCTAGAAAGAAGCATCAAGACTAAGTAGTTGTCTGTCTGCTTATTTTCACTGAAGCAATTGATCATACGCCTATTTAACTGGTTAGGACCCTAAAAACCTACATTAGATAGTGATTAGGGATATACCCGCCGGTAAGCCAGAATTACCACCTTCGTGCATGACTCCTTTAACCATTTCGAGTCTCTATAATAGCTAGCTGGACTGAATCAATGCTCCCAGGTATTTTCTAGAACAGCAACGTACTTGAGCTTGCCGATATATTCCAGCAGTCACTGGTGGTTCTTTTTCCTAGTTACTCATTTGCAATTGCACTTTGCTAATCTCAATATGCCCGTTGCCTTCCATTGCGAAGAAGCAGCTTTGTACTTGGCTAGATTCACCGGTGATATGAAAACAAGCCATGAAGAAGCTTTAAAGCGCGTGCCAGCACCTGCTCTAAGCGAGAAGAGGTCAAAAAAAGAATAAAGGTAGACCACTCTATCCTGAAAGTTCGTTCATCTAAACTGGCCGGCCAGTTATTGGCATGCCCGTCTCTGAAATACGATCATGCTAGTCCCCTGCTCTCATGCGCTCCCACTCTTAACGTATTTTATATATTTCTAGAGACTACCAGTCTATAAGTCTAAATTCATATTCATGTATACATTTTGCGCAATTCCGGGCCTTTGAAATTATATGTGCTGCCTTCTGTAATGCCATGTACGATTCTCCCTGTAGAGCAGAGTATAGAGACTGTCGTTCTATCCTGATTCAAGAATTTCTGCAGAATAGCGTACTATATGTTAAGCTCATGTAGAGATTACATGGAGTATATTAAGAATGAAGTTCTCCCGCAACCTACGCTTGCTTGATTCTGTGTAAGGGTTAGACCAGACATAGTTATTGATATCAATATCAATGCAGCCTAATTAGCTGTTGATCGCTTCTCCGTCAAAAAGTGTGCTGAGAAATTTCACGTATTCCCTATTAGGGAAACCGTTTACCGTATACATGTATGTGTGACCGGTGAAAGCTATGGGGTTCGTGAGAGCTACTGGAGTGTTGGTTATATATTGGCTCTTTCGCCAAAAAACTTCACACATTTTGATGCCTACCGGTACGAGTTGCAACTGCTAAAGTGAAAACTCTCATGCTGTGTCAGTGCAACACGACTTCAGGATAAGTTAGCTGTTCTTGACAGAGCCCAAGCCCAAGATCTCAAAAACGCACAGACCTAAAACCCGAATACGCACTTTATCGGCCAGAGGTTGCAAGACCTGCTGTGCTCAATCTTGCTTGGTGAGCAGCAGGAGAAACAAAATGTCTATTTCTAGGTTACTTCAAGGCCTGGGCAAACTACGGCCCAAGATTTCAAGGGATTCAGGAGAAAGATAGCGGCCTATATGTTCATGCTAGCGCCAGTAGCTTGATGCCTAATGCTTGATGCTTGATGACCGGTGTTTCTGCATGCAACTGTAGGCACTGAGAACCGGCTGAAACTTGCCAAGGCAGCTTAACCACTTTATGAGCACTATGTAGATTACATGTAGTGTTATACGTGAAGTCTTTTGATGAATCACAAAACTGGGATTTCATCTCAAAAGGATTCTCAATACGATTTTTCAATACGTTAAGCAAACTGCATGTCTGTGCGTATCTGCACATTTCCAGATTCATATGTCGCTCCTACATCAGTAACTAACCACGCCAGCAAACATGTATACCAAGCATCTATTTGACATTACGCTAACCACGCTGCAGGAGATGGTTGCTTCAAGCATGCACGTTACAACGAGTGGATCTGAGCTTCTGCGGTATGTGCCTATAACTGCGACTTTTACAAAAGGCATGCGGAACATTTGGAACATTTTGACGGAAGAAAAAAAGCGGTGAACTTGAAAAGCTTGAAGAGATAGTGATTTGAAGAAACTGTGGACTTATCTAGAAAAATATTTCGGAGACTTTTCTACAAATTTAAACGTCTAAGACACAGCTGCGCACTGAGCAGCAAGCACAGCGCACAGGCATACGCGCACGCTTCTGTGCAATATTACCTAGTGGAACCATGCTTCGATTATACACATACATTGGGGCCGGGTGGTGAAGGTACCGGTCCCGAGCGTGCAGGTGGCCTTGGGCTTAAGTTATAGGCTGTGCCTTCATGTGAATGTAAATGTAGCAGTATGCTGGACACAAAAGAGCGCGCATTTGAATCCAATAGGCCATGATACTCGCGTCTAGAAACTCATGTCTAGAAACTCATGTCCGCGATGCCCGCAAAACCTGTGGCCCGTGGGTATCGGAGCGTGTTTACCGTGTAAACAAAATCCAGAGGGCAATTTTTTCAAGCCTATTCTGCCACCCTAGCCCCCAAACTTTATTTCTTGTAAAACGCGCCCGTTGTAAGGTTACCCTATTGTTCCTGCTTGTAAGATCGGGTATAACGCCAAGGTGAGGGTTCGTGCACGCTTGGATCAAAGCAAAATCCAAAACGAAAAAAATATGTTTATATGTGTACCCTCTGTATAAAAACTGAATGAAAAATGGAAAATACAAATTTATTCAAATTTCATATGGTAGATACTTTGAGGAAACGCGGCGGGCCAGGCTTCAGGGCATCTAGTGTTCTCTCAATGGCTCAACTCGAAGCAGAAATTAAAGGGCTTAAATAGTGTCCACTATTTTGGTTTCGAAGCCTGACCATGCTTTGTGTGCTGCTTCAATTTGGTCTTCGGAGTATCTCCGGTAATTATATCTATTTGGTATCTTGAGTTTTGCTATACGTCTATGTTTGCGCATGCTTTGTATGTTTCCGAGATTCACGACAGTGCAGACGATTGGATCGACGGTTCAGGTTCGCACAGCATAAGCTTCAGCTAAATTTACTCACTGTGCACCGGTAGACTAAACCAGAATGCAGCCTCCAAGCAGAAGCAAGACACATGGCTAAGTTTAGCTGTAAATTGTTTCAAGTAGCAATTTTCATTAAACACAACTTTCATAATATCTTTCGCTTTACATATTATCAATGTGTTGTAACGGCCTGCGTGCGCTATTAACAAGTCTAACATATTGCTATGGCCAAACTGCTTTTTAAAGGGGCCTACTCTTGGAAAGTAAATTTAGATTCCAGCTTTTGGATTTTGTTCTTTTATTGTTACTCGCTTATAATGCTTCCAGAATTGTCGGAGCTTGCTTGGATTACATGAGTTAGTCTGCAACGTTACCTTATCCAACGAAAATTCCATTTAATTGTAAAAGTCTTGAATTTTTTTTTTATTTTGGAGTACGGTTATAATCTGTTCTAGTGATCTTGGATTTTGCACTGCCAGAAGCCCAAGTCATTCACCATATCCACGCTTGCTTTAGTTTTGCTTGTGGAGAACCTGTAATGCAATTGGAGTAAAGGGACACTGAGTAACCAAGAGATCGGATGATCCTTCAAGTCAAGAAAAGAAACACGGCAAGAAATGAAGACTCCAATTTTTAATGAGCAGGTTAAAATCATGAAGAAATAAAAATGAGACTGCTCTCATCTAAATTTTGCAGCTCGATCATAAGGCACATGAGTCAAATAGAGATTATCTGGGTGCTAAAGCTTTTGACAAAAATAGCAGCTAGCTAAAATTGGGAACCTCTTTACGTATATTGAGATAATTCTATCAACAATTTTGCGTACCCAAAGTATTCAGACTACTTGAGATATCAGATAAGTTCTATTGCGCAACAATTCTATAACTCTATAAGAGGCGCTGAACATAGGATTTATTTTACTCCCTATTGTCTCTGTTTACTTCGTTTGAATACTTAGGAGTTTTCTTTAATTTTTTGGCTACCAAAAGTCTGTTAGTTGTGTTAGTTGTAATGATATGTAGTTTCACGTACGTGGTTTTTGCGTCATCTTATAGATTTTTGGCCAGCTTTCAGTTTATACTTGCTCCTTTTTATCCTTAATTAAAATAAAAAGTGCTAACTACATTTGGTGAGTATAAATGCGTTCTTTTTTATATTTTCTTGTTGCGGAAGCCGTTGCAAGCTCTTCTCCTTTTCTCTAAGTTTTCAACTGCTTTTTATATCTCAATAAACCTACTATCTTAATAAACTTGCCAAAGTTTTGCCAGTTCAATATTTGCAATACTGCAATTCGACACCAGCGAGAAAATAAGAACTCGAAAAGCAAAAATCTACTTTTTCATAACAACATGTCAAGAATTTCACCCTAGATCCCTTTCAGTATTAATGGATCGAGTTGAAAGGCTATGATTTCAATGTTTCTCAATGTCTTAACTTTTTCTAACTCCACAATGTTGGGTTTCTGTTTTACTGTGTGATATCGGGTTACTGAAATGAAGTTGACTGTTATCAAAAGCAAGCGGCAGAGACTTGAATTGAGCTGTGAAGCAAACAAAAGCCCGTTTTACATGGTAAAACGAAGGTCGTGTTTTAGCCCTCTAAGAGACGACACTCCAATTGTCTTGGAGCAATAACGGAATATTAGTTTTGTACGCACAAAGGTGCTATTTTGGCTTTTTTCCATATACAAGACTATTCTTTTTTACCTTCAAGTTCAAACTCCAGGTGTTGAATCGCAACTTTGACTTCTAGAGTAGGCTTTTTGTTTCCAACACTGCCTAAGCATCAATTCTTTGGTGTGCTTTTTCTGGTGGCTCACAAAGTCAAAGAAAAAGGTTAAGGTGCGCATGACATTTTCTACTATTCATTGGCAACCAGCAGGGTGCATTATAAAATTATGGAGTTAACTGGAGATTTAATGCTGGTAAGAGCATGTTCTGTTTGCTGCACTGAATATTGTGTTTGTGTTCATATTATACAATAGACAATATTACTTAGTGAAGAGCCTGTAGACTATGGCACTACGGGTGTTATAGAGCTATGGCTCCAGTATCCCTGGCTTGTGCAATACTATATACTGTTGTTTTTCTTGCTAAAGCTTTTGGCTACTTATATGTAGGCAGATCTGGGTGCTGATTTTCTTAACACTCTATGTTCGATATTGCCGTGTGCAAGTGAAGCCAGGACACAATACTGCTTCACGATAGTAAGCTTCTTTGTTTGATTATTGCCGAAGTCCGTGATGATTTTTTTTGTAGTACCTAATAACTATCAACATAATTGAATGTGTCTACTGGTATACTGTATATCGACTACTTTCACACTACATTACTGCGCAGGCCTCAAATGAAGAAGTACCTTATTTTGCCTGTTGCAAGTGCTGTCAGATAAATAATGCTAACAGGTTTTTACATAGAATCGATCAGTTAATGAGTGTGTATTCTAATGTAACGTCAAGCAAATGCTTACTAGATGATGGATAAACGAACAGCAATATCATGTTCAAAACAGATAGATACACAAATCACTCCATTGTCCTGACCGAACGTAAAAACGACTTTAATTTTGACTACTACTTATTCTCTAAAAAAAAGAAAACGCTCCCTGGATTTGCAAAAATGTAGGTCTTGAGTAGATGAGTAGACAGATAGATAAAATCAATTTATTGTCTAGGCTAAATGTGAATTCTACACTAATCGCAATAATCATTTATAACTAGAGACAAAGAACAGTATGGCTTTCTGTCTAAATACAGGCCGATTCAGTTTACTTGCTTTCCTGGGTTCAAGTGTTTTAATGGTGACGGAATACTTCCTGAGTCTGCAATGAGCCCCAACGCTAAGGGAAACCTGGTTGTATGGTACCAGGGCAAAAACTTATGCGAACTACCTCAAAATGTCTGCCATCAGTAAGATAAAGTGCGTATAGAAGTAATAAACTTGACCACTGCGGTAAGACCCTTTCTGGTATTTAGAAGGACCTTGAGGACATAATCCTGAGAAAATTTTAGTAATCTGTGCTGCTCACTTTCAGTTAGAGGGCATATAACAAAAGCATGCCGGGCTGTTTTCAGCTCGCCACATTCACAACTATAGTTCCGCTCTTCGATGCTTAAGCGCTGATAAGTATTTACAAGCTCGACATAGCCAGCCTTGAATTAGACCGGTTTGGTCAGAATAGGTTTGTCCAGTGTTTTCATCCAGGAAATTAGAAATTTTTTCACAGTCTTACAGTATAAATCAATGCTTGTGATGGCCCTGTAATATCTTTTGCTCGATTCTTGCTTGAATTTCAGGCTCTTGCTTTTACGTTCAGCTTTCTTGATTTGCCTCTTAAGCATTGTATGCGCTCTTAAGGCTACATCCCGTTTCATATTCTTGACCTTCATGGTGGGGACGTTTCAAACACTAATTAACGAGATAAATCGTTGCTGTCCTGGCTAATAATGGAGACTACCCTGATAGTAAAGACTGTTAGTAGACACTAAAAGGGGGACATTCTATATTCCTGTCTCGTTTCGAGCACTCTGTTAGTTTGCAAAAATCGTTAGTTTTTGAATCACAGCCCTAAGGGTGGGATAACTTGTCTGATACATACCAGCTCAGCCTGGTTTAGCTTCTATTGCATCGATGGCACCATGATACAAAAATGTAATGCTAGATAGATTTATTGTCTTTCTTATATACACTTTCCAAAAGTATGCGCCAGCCCGGAGTCGAACCGGGGGCTCGACTATGGCAAAGTCGAATTTTACCGCTAAACCACTGGCGCGACCTTTTACTTTAACATAATGTAGTAAAAATAGAAGATAGATAGAAAAATAAAATTCTTGTGTTGGTTGAATGTGGAAATGTACTAACTGTTTATACCCAAAGAAAAACAGCAGTTTAAACTTTTGTCTGATATAAAAAACAAAGAGTTTCGTACCAAAATTCATCAATTAAATGAATGAATAGATTGAAATCACGGCTATGAAAGATTTTTTTTTCCTTTTTTTTGTGTAGATTCATTGCAGTCTCAGGGAGTATTCCGACACCATCGAAGCAATTGAACACAAACACGGCGAGTAAGCTGAATTGGTCTGTATCAGACAAAAACCTGAACTGTCCCTCTTCTTTAGGTATAAATAGTTATCACAGCTTGTGTAGTCTTATCATTTAGCCAGGACATTAAATTGACTTTTTATTATTATTATATATATGGTAAAAGTTTGAATTGAGCATGAATGAATGAATGAATAGATTGAAATCACGGCTATGAAAGATTATGTAGAAACAAAAATGGTAAAAGTAAAATATAAACACAAAGTAAATAAGATCTTCCCAGGTCTGTATCAAATGCAGTCAAGACGTCTTATTTCTTCCTTCATGGATGGCTTGAGCCAAAATTCGTTTTACCGTAAGTCAAAACCCGAATCACTCTTGAGAATTCCCCCTCCGAACCAGACAAGTCCAGTCAAAAGCGCCCGCGTTAAAAAAACCTATCCAAAGGTGCAAAAAAGCCGCGAAAAGAAATGTTTCATTTTGAACGTTTAGAAATGCTGTTGGAGATTTGC
>JAJMAH010000214.1:0-19259 GCA_030564925.1 Geotrichum aggregatum
TTGCCATGGCCGGTTCTGAATTGGACCAGTTTACTCAAAATGGGTTTGTCCAGTGTTTTCATCAGCGAAATTAGAGGAATTTTACAGACTTACCGTACAGTTCATTGCCTGTAATGGTCCTATAGTAGCTTCCACTTGTTTCCTGCCTAAACTTCAGGCTCCAATTTTCACGTTCAGTTTCCTTGACGCTCCTTTTGAGCATTGTAAGTGCTCTCTAGGCTGCATCCCTTTTCTTTTTCTTGACTTTCTTCCACGGTGGGCGATCTTCCCAGTAGCTGTCTCTCGTCAGCTCCGGAGTCGTCGATATGGTGGAAAACAGCATTGCCAGAATACCTTTCTGTGAAGGCTCAGGGCGCATTCGGTGAATTGGATTGTTCGGGCTCACCATTTTTGTTTCTACATAATCTTTCATAGCCGTGATTTCAATCTATTCATTCATTCATGATGTCAGGGGGATCTGGCTCATGGATGATGTCTGCTTCTTAGTAAGATCCTCAGTTCCGTCAATCATGTCGTTCTTCGGCAAAAAAAGGATTGCTACCTAGAAGGGGAGCTCTTTTTGGCCTTCTTAATGGACTACAACATAGCTTTAAGACTCTATAATTGGTTTGATGGTCTAGTTGGTTATGGCATCTGCTTAACACGCAGAACGTCCCCAGTTCGATCCTGGGTTAAATCAATCTTTTTGCAACTATTCAATAGTTATGCTGAGATGCAGTGTTTTGCCAAAGCAAAAGAGTCTTCAGACGACCACGTTTTGACTGCAATCTAACTTCCATATCAATCACTTTGTCCTCAGTGGTTCGTATGATTTGACTTGTAAAAGCAGTTTGGCTAAAATTTTGATCAGCTGGAACTGTCAGAACAGCTTGAACAGTTAGGATAAAAATAAAGCAGGTTTGCTCTTTATACACTCGTATTGCCTCATGAGGTGCTTTAGGTGCTCTAAATCTTGTCAAGATTACCGATGAATCTCTCATGGTTTCACTTTTAAAGCTTGCTATTTTCTTTCTCACTTCAAGTATCCGCTATCAACAGTTGTTTTGGGTGCGGTGGTTTGTCGAGCTATACGGCCAATAGGAAGAACATGCCCGATGGTATACAAGTTGTCTTCAGTATTGATGGCCTCTGTCACTGTACCCTAGCACCGCGGGCAGCCAATGTTGCAGGTGGCGGTACTGCGTAGTTCATACTCTCTTTGCCATATTTGACGACAAAGTTGGCCCAAGTAGTGAGATCAGTAGCCGTGGAATTTTGCCTATTGGCCTCTTGCCGGCTGACAACTAAATCAATCTGCAAGAGGAATGTCATTGTCAATATCAGGATAAATGCTATACATATATACGGCTAAGCTGATCTTGTCGCTTAGCCTCTTCTAATTACTAGGCTTCCTGATAAACCGATATTGTTATCAACGTTAACATTTATATCGATATCAAGTCAGTATCGATCCATGAAGATTTGCGTACATTAGCTATTGCGCACAAAAACGGCCTAAAACTGAAATAGGAGAGTTACAGACTAGAAAATGGCACCCATATCGAACTGGAGCAACTTTCTGGTTCCAGCAATATTTTATCTATAAAAACCAGCAGGACTTGAATCGCAAAAAGCCAAAATTGGCTGAGTGACAAAAATTTTTGTTTCTCTCAGTGTTGAGATCATAATAGTCTGCAGAAGAGTGAGATCTTTCTTTTGTTGAAGGATTATAGCTAAAGCTGGGCGCTATGGACTTGACCCTGAGTTTACACAGTAACAGAATGTGAAATGTGCTGGAGTTCTCATTTGTGTCTGTCATTTTATTTTCAGTTGAGACTCATTCTTTTTAAAACAAAGACATGAGTTTAACATCCAAGAAAACTCCAGGCACCACTCCAGAGGTGGCAGCGAGTTCTCTGTTTACAAATCTTGCCCAAAAAAATGTTATCACTGAAGAGTCCGCTCCATTATTTAGCGCAATCAACTCATAAACAGCGCTAAGGAGCCCGCGTATACCTTTATGCCTACTAGGCTATAGGGCTGACTCGGCCCTCCCTAACTCTATTTGAGACCTCATTTCAAGATGCAAACTGTACTGGGATGCTATAGCTAGTGGTACATAATGCGCAATTACACAAGCTTTTATGTCTCTAACTCCAGGTGAGCTAATATCCCGGATCGAGTGATTAACCTTGATGAACAAACACGTTCGGCTCATAGGCTGTACCTTGCGGGGCATGTTGTTGACGTCAATGGAGCTAGCATTGATACACTAGATGAAAGAAAACTTGCAATACCCAGATTTTTATTATGTCTGAAACAGAAGTAAGACTGAGCATGTAAACGCAATACCCTACATCAATACCCTCGCAAAGAGACTGAGATCAGAATCTGAAAATCTAAATCGATAGCTACGCAGGCCTGCAAGTAAAGAGGCAGATCCTTGTTGACAAATGAAACTGATAACACAAAACTGACAAATGGTTGAAATAACTAAAAAAGAGTAAATGCAAACCAAAATAGAAAAAACAAGGAAAAAGACAGATGCGCATGTGCTGGATCAAGGCTTTAACTATATATGAACAGCTTGGATACCTTTTCCACTTACCACACCAAGCCAAGTCGCATCTCTATTCCACGTAACAGAGTTGATTTCAAAAGAGTCAGTATATGCTGAAACTATAGGAACATCAATGTTTCCCGGCTGAACAATACCAGTACTGACTTGCTTTTTCAAATTGGAAGCAGGTGTTCGGGGGTTGTGACTGGGATCGCTGACATCCCATAATAACGCCTGGCAGTCATCACTGCCAGATGCGAGTATATGTCGCTTACTGTGGCTGGAGCCTGCAGTGGGCCTGGAATTTGCAGATGTGGGGGCCCATGCTATTGAATTTACCGGTGCCTTGTGGCCACTGAGTGTAGCCACTGGAACGCCCGGTACGCGAATGTCTAGAATGTAGATTTCGTTGGTGTCTGCAGCCAAAGCGGCAAGACTGTTTTCTTCTTGGGGGTTGCCAGCAATTCTCACCAAAGGAACTGCCTGCTGGGGTTCGTATATTATTGTGGAGTGATCGAGCGATCGGAGGTCAAAAACACGAACAGACCCATCAGCTCCTACGGATGCAAATATCTCAACTGAACCAGCAACAAAGGATACATCAAAGACCTCGCTATCATGTGCAATTAGCTGAGTACGAGCTGTTGAGGCTGCAACATCCCAAACTGTACAGGTGGTATCGATAGAACTTGTGATGACAATTGAAGGGTTAATCTTGTTCCAGTCAAAGCTGGTTACAGGGGGCATGTAGGTAGATTTCGTTTTGTTTACCAGTGCGCATCGCTGGTGGAGCTGAGCACTCTCGGCATTGTAAGTCCACAGTCTCAAACAGTCGCCTGTAGTAATCAGTTGCATGCTGGATAAAGGAGTACGTAACGATGGCGGAGCCCACGCAATTCGCGTGCAGGGATATGGGACATTGTAATCAGCAGCTTTTTGGAGATCTAAAGATGGGTATCCGTTCTGCTCTGTGGGAAATCCATGAATCACCTGGATCCGATTGGTGCTTTCCTCACTATACGTAGTTGTGGCAATCAATTCAACACCAGTAGGGCCATTGTATGCCCAATCACTTGAATACAATGGCCAATGAGACTCATAGTAGGCAGCTCGCTTTGGAGAGTAGGGCTGTCCCTCGTTATAATGTTGCCGCGATGGCGCATTCTGCTGAGATTGCTCATTACCGTATCGGTAGGTGCTCGGCTGGCCGTTCCCACTATTTCGGCTGCTGGAGTCCGCCATGTTTGAGCCATAAACTTGAGGAGGTCCGTAGCTTCCTCCATACGCGGCACCACCAAAATGCATCCCTTCGTTGACATTTCCATTTCCCGTGCCAGGCCCGGGTTTTTGGTGCTGCGGTTGGCTCTGTTGTTGGGGCTGTTGATGCTGGGGAACCTGGAGGTTTCCAGTATAATGCTGTTGTTGAGGCACGCTATGGTACGTCTGAGATTCACCGGATTTGAATGATGAAAAATTTGAGAACGAGCTTCGCTTACCCAGAAGGAGTCTTTCGTTGCCTTGGCCTTGCATGATGCAGCAATATTGACGAGACAACTAACGAGAGTGCCAATAACGGTGGTGGTTCGATGGAGACTCTGGAGCAGAAAAGCAGTGCAATCTGTGGTAGCTAGTAGCAGGGAGCGGTTGCTAGGCTTGGAACGCTGCTCAATATGGCAATAGCACAGCGAGTTCAAAAGCCAAAGTCCTTTGACCTGTGTGCAGATGCAAAAATTCAATGAAGAACCCGAAAGTCGTCTTCTTGAGGGATAGAAACGGGGCAGTTTAGGCTGATGGATTTGGACAGAAGCTGAAGTAAAACTTAAGGGATCTCTAGATGTGGGAAAAAAAAACAATGACTAAGCACAGTTGAGAATTGAACTAATTATGCTACACGCGCACTCAGAGGAACCGAATTGTTCGCTTTCGTCTCCAAAACGCGTTGAACACCACTGACATCAAAGTTCATTCAACAGTCAAGCAACATATGGTTGGTCCACGAGGAGGTTCTCCCTACTCTAAAAGAGGTGGCGGCAGAGTCGCCAAGCAGCAGTATTACCAACAGGCCATTGCTGCGCAGCAGCAACAAGCTGCGGCAGCCGCTGCCTCCTATCATCAACAGCAGCAGCAACGACAGCAGCAGCAACAGGCTGTCGAAGCCGTAGCAGTAGTTGAGAATATTAAGAAGAAGACGTCAGACACAGCTCGAGCTGGTGATACTGAGGACAAATCTGTTGCCATGTCTTTACGCGAAACGGCCATGGTTCGATACATTCGATACAGAGAATGGATGGAGCTGGTCATCGGCACTGCTACAGAGACTCCTCAGTATGTGCCTCCTAGTCTCAAGTCTTACAGCCTGACTCCAGATTCCGAGCTACCAAGCGTCCCAAGCTTGAGCGACAAAACCAATTTTTACAAACAAGCGACGGACGCTCTCCAAAGCGAGTTTCTTGCTAAAAGCGCACACGATGTCTCAGAGAGGACACCTCATACCAGCGAGTCTGATTTGAAGTCCAAGTATGGACTCGAAATTTCTGAAAGGTTTAAAGTGCAGCGTGTGAAATATAACTTGGGCCTACCGGAACCTGCAAAAGCCCCTCCAAAAGAAATCCTTGAGGCTCAGCTTCATAAGTATGAAGAGGCAAAGGCCGCCAAGGCTTTGACTGACGAGGCTGCCTCAAATCCTGGAGGAGATGTGCTCTCATCTGCAGATGTTGAGATGAAGGAAACCTCTCATGAAAATCCAGCCTTACAAGCTGAGCAAATATCTTCTAATTGACACTCTCAGACGTATGGTTTGCCTCTATTATGTATATTTATTTGAATGTTTTTCCTCTAAAATACTGCAGTGAAGGTCAGCGAGTCTCTCAAGTGTGTATGTATGAGTCAAGTATGGAGCAACAATACGGCAGCTCATACCGCTCACTTTGACCGCATGTAAGATGCATAATAGCTGTTTTTAAGGGTACTGTCTCTATGACAGCTGTGTACTTTTGTATGAATCGCAAACTTTCCGTGCCAAGTCTGAGATAATTCACTAGTTGTCCTAGCTAAATGTGGAAGCTACACTAACTTTAATAACTATTCACCCTGAAGATATACATGTCATCTTGCCCGATACTGACCAGTCCAGCTTACTTGCCTTATTTGTGTTCTAGTGCGGTCGTGATAAAGGAATTTGCTCACTAAGGTTGCTGAGGCTGTCGGCGCTTGAATCACAGAGCCAAGGGAGCCCTAATATCATGAAACTAGGTACAAATTTTATGCTGCAGCAGATAGTTAGATAAACCACTTTCTTATCCTAGTGCTTCTGCCGCAAGTCGCATTACCGTAAGTCAAATTTCGAGTAACTTTTGAACATCCCCCCTCCAGGCTGGAAGGTCTAGTAAGAACCACCTGAATCAAAAGCTCTTTCACCAATGTACGAAACGCTTCAAACATGTTATAAATGAATGAATGGATTGAATTCACGGTTTGAAAGATTATGTAGATACGCAAATGGTAAAAGCAACTTATAGACAAAGAGTGAATAGTTCTCCCCAGATCTGCATCAAATGCATTCACGACGTTATATTTCATTCTTCAAGGATGGCCTATGCCAAAATTCATGTTGCCGTAAGTCAAAACCCAAATCACTCTTGAGAATTCCCCCTCCAAACCAGACAACTCCAGTCAAAAGCGCCCGCGCTAAAAAAAACCTATGTAAAGGCTTCAAAAACGCTTATTTTCAAAAAGATTCGTAATATAAGTAGATTTTTATCGCACAACATCTAGAATTGCTGCGCAAACCAAGCTATCAATAAATGGCTCGATGGTTTAGTGGTATAATTCTCGCTTAGGGTTCTAAGCACGGTTGCGAGAGGTCCCGGGTTCAATTCCCGGTTGAGCCCCTTTTTGAATTTGGAACAATTCTTTGCCGAGGTTGATCATTTCAAGATTCAAAGAAAGCTGTAATCTTGAAACCTGGATGTTCCGCCAGCATGCCAGATGGCAACGCCCACAAACAATTATAATGTACTGAATTCTGATAAATTAGAATATAAAATCTCCAGAGAACATTTGGACGTTGCACTAAAAATTTCATATTGGGCGCCTAGGCAGTGGAAGTTGCGTTTGACGGCAACGTATGTGATATGCCAGCTGTCTACTATACATCATATTTTTAGGAAGGCACGAAGGATCGATGGCTTGTAAAACAAGGTGGAAAATGAATCTTCCACGGCATATGCATGAATACATCTAAACTAGGTGAGCTGGCGGTATTACAACGATGAAAAAAAACACGTAACATAAGGAGATGAGATTAACTAAATATGCCATGGATGCAGGTAAGCCCCTTAATTATAGTATTATAGGACGGTGTCATGATCAAGTATTATGTACATACCCAGAGAAAACTGAGGGCAAAAAGAATCGGAATCCGCGATAGAATCCTGGTGTTTGAAGCGCATTATTGTGTCTTCGCTTCTATGAAAGAGCAGTAGTTTCGCTAGTTCATAGCTGGACCTACCTCAATGTCCGTTCTAGTCTTTTTCTTGAGTAATAGAAGATGCTGAGGAGTGAGAATAGCACGGTATCGTACACAAATGTACAATGCGCGAAGAATGACTATGCCCCCAATGCAGGCCGTTATTAAATTAACAGCAGGAGTTCCGTCATAGAAATCGTACAATGGAAAGATAAGTGCGAAAAGTGCCAGGAGTGTCTCGCATACAGCCCGAGTAAAGTCGCTTTTTATGGAATCATTCGCTTGAAGCAGAATTGCCCAGCCTAGAATGGTTTCTGGAAATGCTCCAGCAAACATTAAAAGAGAGGCTGGGATAGTCATCAAAGCACCAGCTTTGACAAACACTGGGTATGGAGGAAATGAAAAGGCGATGATTGCGAGAACAACTTCAGAGACCGTCTCTGAGTATCCTTTCAAGATCAGATAGTTGCTTTCTTGTGCTATTACGTACCATGCGTGGACCGTCAGAAGCTCTTCTTGCTTTAAAACTGCCATAAAAAACATCTGGACCAAAAAATCTATGCCAAAGCCTCTCTTCACAACTATCGTATAAGTGGCCAGTTCATCTGATAGAAGAAGAAGCAAGACATCGCACACTTGTTCTTGGTACTTTATCGGAACATACGTGCTTCGAGAAGAAAGAACGTAGAGAGCGTGCAACGAATTAGGGATGTTGAACAAAGCGTAATCGTCGTAAAAGTTATATGCGGATTCACAAAGTGATATGGCAAAATCCCAGGATATACCATTAACCACCAGCATTGAAAGCGGCGGGCATATCAACACCGACACAATCAAGAACGCAGGATTGCTTCGAAGCGGTCTTAGTCTAGCTAAAACCTTTCGCAGAAGCTGCGGCATGGGAAGCGTGGGCATCGAAAGCGTGGGCATGGTAAGGCGTGGCATTTTGTCTTGAACAGAAGTGAGTGAAGCTTATGGATATTTAAAGTTACCAAGATATCAGTGATATGTCTAACGTCATTGTTCTCTTCGTTAGCCGGTTCGTGCGGCACTCTACGCAAAGCGGTACTTACGTCAGCCTCACGGACAACTCAAGGCACTGACTGCATAGGGAACACGCCAAATCACCTGTCTGCCATCCCACTCTGCCATGGTCGATGACAGAAAGCCGTACCAAGGCAGTTCAAGTTCAACTGGGCTTGGCACCAAATGCGCACGTAGAGACGTAAACGCGGCTCCGAGAGATGCTGCTCCTACAGACAGTTTGCACCAGCACTAGAGCATTGTGTGAAAAAAAAAAAAAATTGCGGCTCGCAAGTCTTACAAGCCAGACCTTAAGTTGTAACTTCACAATACGCTCCGGTTGGAATTCTAGGCCGTAGTCGTGAACCTACAAAACATGAATTGTAATTGAACCTACGGAATAAAATACAGTCAATGGTGTTCATATTATCTTTCTTCTTCGATATATATCCCGCTGGTGCAGCGTGCCTCTGACTTGCCAGTTACCCAGATATTCCAGAACACGCTAAGCCTACAAACAATATCCGTCTTTTACTCAAGTGCTCCACTGGAGATACCCACTATAATATGGGGCATAACAAGAGTTTCTCGGTTCCTGGCTCATGGTATTCTAAACCCTTTAGACCTTATTTCCAGCTAGTTACGCCCTTGTATGACTTTGAACCCATTCCGTCCATTTTATTTCGCTTCAACAACATTAACAATAACGACTTTTTAAGTAAAATCTGTACTTCTCACAAGCTATCAGAAACCACCGAAGACGTTACAGAATGGTTCACGCAAATTGCATCGGTAGCTCCAAGGCTTGGGTATGGAGAACTCCATCGGTTTATGCTCAATTCTGTCGACATTGACTTGAGCTGCAAAATTACCTTGAAAATGAAAAACTACGGACAGTCGTGGTCGGATCCCGTACTTTGGTCACAGTATTTGCTTGAGCATGTTTACAGAAACAGGCAACTCCGGTTCGACTTGCGGAAACTAGTGCGGACGGAATTGAATAAACAGCCACGAACGGTAAATGAATGCAAGGCACTGCTCGACCTCCAGGCCAAGTACCAGGAACTCTATAGCACGGCAAACGGCTACTACAATATATTCATGGCCCAATTGCCAGAACGCTTCGCAGACGCGATGGAAGAAGAATTGAGAGACATGAAGGTAGTGGTGGGGCATAGAGGCAAAATAGCAGATTGGGTGTCGCTAGACATTTTGAAAGAACTATTAAACGCGGCGATTGATGGGTTGACGGACACTGATGTACTTGGACAGTCAAACGGGGCCGCTGAGCTCGAATGGAGATCTCAAAGAAACTTTTCGAACGACTCCCCTACGAGAACTCATAGGGATTTCAACCAGGCTGTCGCTAAATTGAACATGAATGATGACTTAAACATTTGCCTGGGCCATGGTAGAAACCACACATGCTTGGAATCCTTGTATACTCAGAAAAGAAGGGACCTTGGAGCAAACTCTCCAGTTACAGGAACTACTCTGGCACTACTGTCGGGAGACCAAGAGGGCATGAACAGTCCCAATATGTTCAAGAGCGAAACCAGTGTAAATGAAAAAAGATTGAATGTGCGCAATGAAAACGATATAAACCAGCCCTGCTTGTCTAGTCCTGGCCCTATTTCGTTAACTGAATTGGCTTCTAACATGTCGTCTGAGTCGTCGTCATCAGGCGGGGCTTTTGAGAAAGTCTCAGACTATGAACTGAACGTGAAATACCGGCAGTTGGAAGTCCCGCCATTGGACGTGTGGACTTCTGAAGCATTTATAAAAAGCGGTAATGCACTATTCAAAAGGATTGAGGGGGTCCCTTTCCGCAATCATATGGCATTTAAACACCCCAGCCAAAGGGGTCAATGTGAGTCGGTCTACACGAAGGAGGAAAGCATGTTTCGCAACATTTTTGCGTTATGTCAAAGATGTGGAAACCACGAGAAAAACAATGCGAGAAAATGTATAAGGCATCCATACTATTTTATGTACTATTCAAATGTTCTGTGAGACAGAAAGACGAGACTTATTTGCTTTTGCGTAACATTAAACTGAATTGAAAGAAGCAATTGCAATGCTTTCGAGAGTAGATTGAGTATGCTATTTTACTTCAATATCATAGAGACTACAAACTGCTCCCCAGCTTTTTGTGCACTTTGAGATTCTGTTTGATAGCTAAATCAAGCATGATTTCTTCGGAGCCGCCTGGAATGGCATAGGCACGTACTTCTCTGTACAGACGCTCAACAACACCGCCTTGGCCTCCCCTAGTGTATGCCAAGCCTCCAAAGATCTGAGAAGCCTCTCTCGCGCACAGCTCCATCGTCTGAGAAGCCAAAGCTTTACATCCTGCAATAGGGCCAGCTAATCTTGACATGGCTTCCTCTTCACTCATTTGTTGTGTTTGGTAGACCAAAGTCTCCAGCCAGTTCTGAACAGCTTCAGTGCGCACAGCCATGTTTGCAAGCTTGGATCTTATGACGGCGTGATCAATGAGCTTTTTTCCAAACGTCTCACGTCTGTGGGCATGTTTGACCGCCTCTTCATAAAGCACCCGCGAAAAACGGGCCGCTTGCATGATGATTGTGAGACGTTCGTGATTGAAATTAAGCATGATAACTTTGAACCCTTCATTCTCGCGGCCAAGCAAATTCTCAACGGGCACTTTGACGTCTTGGAATGTTATGTAGCTTGACCCGGACATGCGCATACCCTGGGTTTCCATCTTGCGGACAGAGACGCCTGGCATGGTACGTTCGATGAGCAGGGCAGACACGCCACCATGACCAGGGCCTCCCGTACGAACCGCGACCGTGAAATAATCAGACCAGAGCCCGCATGTAATCCACTTCTTTGCACCATTGACAATATAATGCTTCCCATCGGGGGTTTTAATGGCCGATGTACTGAGACCTGCCACATCTGACCCTGCATCTGGCTCAGTTATACACAGGCAAATCCGCTTGTCGCCGGTTAGCAAGCCAGGCAAAATTCTTTTCTTGAGAGCTTCTTGACCATGAGTATAAACCGGAGGTAGACCGATTGTGAATCCTCCTAAGAGAAACCAGATGACGCTTCCACTACCGGCACGGCAAATTTCGTCAACCAGAATAAGTTCATGAAATGGGTCATATTGTTCGGGGGCCACTGATTTTATTCTGAGGCCGGCTAGGTCTGCCGGATACTTTCGTAGACCACACCCACCAGCCAGATATCCTCTCTGGCCTGCAGACTTGAAAAGCTTAGGGTCAATAGCACCTTCTTCTTCCCAGTCATCTACGTAAGGGATGATCTCGTCCTCAACCCAATCACGAACTTCAGCACGGAATGCTACGTGGGACTCATTGTAGTAGCTTGTGTGATAGCCTTGATACCAATCAGGATCTCCGTATGGAATCATATCACCGAACTGCTTAAACGCAACCGCATTGTTGACGGAGAGGGTCTGTTTCAAGCTCGGAACGGGCGTGTTTTTGTGGGTTTCTGTATTGTAACGATTGGAGCTCATGATGGTCAAATAATTTATTTCGTGGTATCCATTCAAAGTGGTGGTTCTGGAGGGCTGCTGAACAGTATTTATACTCCAGAAGTTGTCTGGTTGACAATACTCGCGACAATGAAGATTGTTCTACTTGTATATAGGCTTCACCTCGGTCAAATTGTTTTGCGGGGTATGACTTGGCGTTAGATCAGATATGCCGAATGCAGCCACTCGGCTTGCAGAGACCTTGTGATTGGCCGATTTTGACAAGTAAATCAACTCGTAGTAAAGATGTCGCTGGGTGAAATTTCGACTAAGGTTGCCAAGAGTATGTCTCTGAGAAGTGTTCGAATCTTTGAGCTTTGTGTTTTTTACTTACATGTCAAAGACCGAGATGCTAGCGAAGGCCTAAACAACTATGCTAACAATTTGCAGTTTTGAAGATAAAGAGGGTTAGGCAGAATTGCGTAAGCGCTACCTGCGTACGATGCGTACTATGCGTATAATGCGTTAGCTGAGTTTCCTGCGTGTGGGCAATTTCCAAACTTCCCAACCTCCTAAGATCCTCAACCTCCACGTAACAGGTCTCACGGCAAGAACGATCCACATTGAACTCTACAACCTTAAGACTAACTCTGCAATAACTTCAACCTCAACCTACACAACACTCGCTGTCACATTTTGATCATGGCAGCAGTCAAGCTCCAGTCTTTTGCTGTACAAGACAGAACTCAGGAGTTTCGGTCATGCGTCGCCTCAATTTCGAAACTCAACAATACTGTAGGAAGCTCGGCGCGACAAGGACTGTTAGATAAGGGTTCTGACAAGTACTCACATAATAGGAGCTTTAGCAATGGAGGCCAGTCAGGTCAAAAGAACGCTAAGAGCGAATTTGCAATGAGGGCCTCTGCAATTTCAAGAGAAATTTCTGAAACCACTGCCATGCTTCAGCGGTTGGCTCTTTTGGCCAAGCGCAAAACGCTATTTGACGACCGGCCTGTTGAAATTTCCGAGCTCACGTTTGTTATCAAGCAAAAGGTCTCAAAAGTCAATCAAAACATTGCAGGTCTCCAACAATACGTTAAATCGGCCAAGCTGGGTGGTGGCGGTATGGACTCCAACAGCAATGCCTGGGGAGGAGGGAACAAGAAGAAGAGCGAGGCCCAGCTGGCAGAACATTCAAATAACGTCGTCGTTTTGCTGCAAGGTAAACTCAGCGAAGTTACAACAGGCTTTGAAGAAGTGCTCGAAGTTCGAATCAAAAACATACAAGCTTCTAAGAACAGGACAGATCAATTCATTTCTTCTGCGTCCTCGTCTGCTAAAGATGCCACGAATCTCAGCATGGACTCGCCTTTGTATGCCGCCTCGCGCGCCAGGACACCCTTGACCGCGCCACCCGGATCTAGCAATCGTGCTTCTTATAATGGCACCCCTGTGGGTGGTGTATCGGAGAATCCCTATGCTTCAGCCGCATTCACTGACCAAGACCACAATTCTGGAGCCAATGGTGGCGGTCAGGACTATCTCGTTCTTCCAGAGCAGCAGCAATCTTTGGCTTTACTGGAGGAGCAACAAGACTCATATATGAGTCAACGTGGTACTGCTGTCGAGACGATCGAAAGCACTATTCAAGAGCTTGGAGGAATTTTTGCTCAGCTCGCCACAATGGTTGCAGAACAACGCGAATCTATCCAGCGTATCGATGCTGACACCGAAGACATTTCATTGAACGTAACGGGTGCTCAGCGAGAGCTCCTCAAATATTACTCTCGGATCTCGAGTAACCGATGGCTTATCATCAAGTCTTTTGGCGTTCTTATTGTAAGCACATCCACGCACCCTTTTATTTTATCATCTACTAACTTTTAATTTCTACTAGCTCTTTTTCATGCTCTGGGTTCTCGTCAGCTAGTGTTGCTGCGCAGCTGTACATACTCTCATAATTTTTCGCATTTAACATATTAGCTTTCTACAAGAGTGTTGAGCTCATTTTCATAAGCTTGTAATTATTTTTTCAAACAAGTACACGGTGTGGCCATGGAAACTATCTCAATGGGCAGAAAAAAAAGACATCGTATGCTTAACATTACAGCTGGGTTAGAACCTAGAACTGATTAAAAAGAAAAAAAGGAAAAAAAAATATATAGTTATCAATATCAATCAACGGCATATAATTAAAGAGCCATTTCAGCTTGGAGCTTGCGCAATTCCTCTTCTTCGTCATCTTCTTCCTCTACCTTGCTTGCCTTATTGCTCTGTGCTGGTGTAGAAGATGTGATTCCGCCAACAGGCGCACGGCCAACGCCCACCATCTTTTCTTCCAGCACTTCCTGCTCAAGCGCCTGCAATTCATCTTCGAGTTCGTCCTCGTCAATTTCGTTACCCATGGGCCGCGAAATTGCGTTGGAAATCTCCTGCCCGAGCACAACCTGCTCTTCAATCTCGTCCATAGTCTGGTCAACTTTGTCGAGGTTCATGTTGCCGTGGATCTGCTTCATGGCCTTGGCACCCTGCTGCATGGCCTTCATGGTTTCGGCGTTGAGGTTTGCAGACTCAAGCGCCATGAGATTGTTTTCTAAGCTGTCCATCTGGCCCTGGATCTTTTCTAAATTGTTTTGATGTATCTTCTTTCTCTTGAGCGCCGACTTGGCCACTAGAAGGAAAATAACCCGTGTTAGCCTCTTATCACGCACACACATGTAAGTTTGTAATCGGTTTACTTACATGGCTTGTTAGTCGTCAAATTCTTTCTGGCAATATCGTTCTGCTCTTCTATCTGTGTCTCCAGATGCTTTTCCTTCTTCTGGAGCATATCAATCTGGACGCGCAAGTTGGCGATAGCCTTCTTGGGCAGATCGCTCTTAGCGGCTGTGTTGCCACCAAAGAACGAGGAAAAAAAGCTCATGTTGTAGAATTGCTGTTGCTAGTGCTGGTGCTGTTACTGTTGCCGTTGCTCTTACTATTGCTGGTACTGCTCCTGTTGTTGTTGACTGTTGGCGCGTAGCTGAAGAATTCTCAGTGAGTTATCAGTAATATCTATGCAAGTAAAGAGACGTTAAAGTAAGTGCCAGACCTCCTTCTGAGATGGTTATAACGCCGGAATCAAGGTTGTTGTTCGAGAAAAGCCAAAGGGGGAAAAAATCAAGTACGTAAGTAAAGAGTTCGTAGAGTACGCCTTGCCTCCTGTGAACCCAGACTGTAGTACAGTTGTGTGTATGGTCAAATTGTGGTCGAAACCGGTTTGTTTGGTGGTTGGTCTCAAGTGGTATCGAAGGGCAATCTGAGAGGATTCTGAGTGGCGGCGAAAGACGCAAAAAACTAAAATCGACTCAGGCCAACTTTGTAGGGAAAGGGTTGATAGGGGGTGCGTGCCGACTTAATCTTAGCCCTACTAGTAGACTGACTACTAGAGTAACTGCTACTACTACTAGAGTCTGCGTAGGCTATTTGGAAAGCATCACTGTTCACAGTCCTCGCTATGACAGAGTGTGGACCTACAAAGCTGCTACCTGTAACATTGAAAAAATCGTCAATGAGTTTACCATCCGACTGCTATAAAACGTACAAGGCTGGCTGGGATTGTTTCTTCCAACTGAACTAATATCGTGCTATGCACGGCGGCGTTAGGATACTACAAGCAGCACACACTTGTAACAGCGCCTTTCTGTACTTCAAGCCTTCATCCCGACAGATGAGTCCATTGTGCCAGGGGACTCGTCTTTCTCAACGCACAATACGCCCCTCTACATCTACTTTGTATGTACCCCAATTGCACTCAATGGCCCCCTCAGTCTAGGTATGCACCACTACAATGAATTATAAACCAACAAACCTAGAGCCGATATTTGATACTACACGTTGCCCGCAGATTTGACGTTTTGAAATCTTAGTTTCTATTCGATTTCTTAAATAAATGAGGCTCGCCCGTCTTTTTTAAATACATTGTCTTCTTTTGTGGTTCGGCTTGCGTGCCTGTGGTTTCACAAATAGCATCGTGACTTGGCCTACCACTCAGACTCGCCAGTTGCCTTGGCAAACACATAGTCTTTACCATTGATGTTGGCAATTCCATCTTTCAACACATACTTCCATTTGTTTTTCACTCTCTGCACCTTGTCATATAGGCACAACATGATCATGCCATTCTCTAGATCCTCGTCTTCAGCATACTCGTCTTGGTCCTCATCAGAGTCATCCAGTTCTGAATTGATGGCATCATCACTACCATCATCAGCAGCACCATCGGATTGTTGTACTTGAAGTTTTCGCATGATATGCGGCGGAATAGTCAGCTCCAAGTCCATACCTGATTTTAGGCCGCCCTTGTCTGCAATGCGTCCGCGCTTCAGATTGTCTGCAATGATCCCATCTATTTGACTGGGGCTTAACGTAAGTGCATCTTTCGCGTCTGCTGCTCCATCTGATTGTGCAATCTGCCCACCTCCTGGAAGTACCAGACCTCCAGGTGCCATATGGCTATCGTCCACTCCTCCGCTTCTCATTATGCCACGAATGCTTTCTGATGCTCCGGGAACATCGCTGTTTTCCTGCGCAATTTGTTGGACATGCTGTGCAGCTCGCAAAGCAGCAGTTGTAGGGTTGACAGTGTATGGCACGCTGCCTGGCTGTGAAACTATGTTGACTCCTATCGGTTCTTCAGGAGTGTCCCATGGAAATGTTGCTACTCCGGAGTTTGTTAAGCTGCGTTGCCAAAGTTTCTTGAGCTCCTGGAGTGTATTTTCGTCGACGCCATCATCCTCAAAATCTTGTCTGACCTCTCGTATAACTTCGTCAATGACGTCTTTGTAGAGAGAGCCCTGACGTACAAGTTAGCAAATAGATTTACAATTGATGTAATTCACATACCACTACTTTATTAGACATGCTCGAGTTTTTCTTTTCTTGTTTTGAGCTTTGTGTTTTTTTTTTTTTGTTGTCTATATAGAAAAAGTGATTTTTTCAAATACGCTAGATTTCGCTAATAAATGGCTTGCAAGATGTCAAAAAAATGGAGAAATAAATATGCAAATGAGAAGAAAGCAGAAAGGAACTATTAGTGAGATGAAAAAGGAGTATTAGTGCAGAAAAGAACGACGGAATGTGGAAGGAGAATATATGGTGGCGAATTGACAGAAAGTTGTTGGTAAGAAGAAAGGTTGCAATTTTGGGTATTTATTGGGACCCGGGGGGAGGGGCCTTTATATAGTCCATTCTGAGATGTTCAGCGTTCTGGTAAAATCCAGAACGATTAAGGGTCAAGGGTGATACCAGCCCTTGCCCAAGACTTTGAGCCCAACCCTGAGATGAATATTACAAATCGACTTTTATCACCGACTAATTAATGATTGCTTTTCAGCCGTGCTTTATCTAAACAGTTTTGAGAGGGCTTTGATTTTCACTTGCAAGTCCAATACTATAATGTCTTCATGTATATCAATGAGCCAAGCTGAGTCGAGGTTACAGTCTATTTCATGCCTTTGTAACTACTCTTTTGCTAACTCAATGATTCATACATATACTAGTTAAAGTTAGCAGAAGCATATTAGTGGTCGAAGGCAAGATGAAAATCTGGCTCAAAATGCCATCTACGGTAGGTCTTTGCCAGCCACTGCTGCTTGATGTCTAAGATTGAGTTCCGGCACGCCATCATCCTCCGAATAATTTTTTGAGAGACTTATCGGTTTTGTATCTGCTACCTGAGATGTATTAAGTCTAATCTTCATAGTTGTTATAGGAGATATGGATCTTGGGGCCTCCCACAAAATTTACCCAAGACTTCACAGCTTTCAGAAATAGCTCAAGATTTTCCGGTTTATCGAGCCCGGATTAATGCACAAATAAGCTGTAACATGGAGTTACTTACTCAAATGCAATGTCAGCTTTTGGTATTTGGAAACTTGTATCAAAATTGTGATATATACCCGCAAAAAAATAGATCCGAATTTGTTATTTAGCGTTACACATCTATTTAGCCGATGAAACTAGTAAATGTGATTTCTGTTTGGAGAATTTCTTGTTGTGCGGCATAGTTGAAAAAACCGAGACATCTTTGAGCAACCATACTCTAGAAGCTTAAGCGGACGTTAGATGATGCTTTTTTCCCGGGTGTTTGTCCAAGTGAGCGTCGTTTGTATAGTAGTATTTTATGATGAAGGAGCTTGTAAGAAACGCTCAATTTTCCCTCAGCATTTACTCTTAGCACCTTCTTCAGAACACTCAATAGATAAATAAATTGATTGCTCTATTGACCAAGTCAATCGTGAAAACGGCCCTGGACACCTGCAATGGCTCTTCGATTTCGAGTCTGACAAATTGATAGCTTTCCTTGCTTTCTGGTGTAGCAATGGTGTTGAAAAGCTCGCGAGAGATTATTGAATTTTGAATTAGAGCACTGAAAAAAATCTGACTATAGTAAACTAGGAAAAAATCTTACGCAAACTCTTAAAACACCAATAGTAACATAACTCTCGTACATCTTTCACGACAATAGTCTACAAGTTGCGAGATGACATGGAGAGCTTTAACGTTTGTGTATAATCGATGTTCTGTACTACACGTAAACAGTAGAGTGAAAGAAATAAAGAAATGAACGTATGAATGGTGAGATTAGACTTAGGTCTATAAAAGACTACATCAAGACAGAAGTAAATAAAATATAGCTAGATATATAGACAGATCGTTTTATTGTCTCTGTTCATTGTGGAAACCACTCTAGCTGTAATAACTATTTATTCCTGAAGAAAGAGCCTTCACGCTCTTGGCGGATACAGACCAGCTCAGCTTGATTGCCTCGTGTGTCTGCAAGTGCAGCCATCGTGTCTAAATAGTCTCTGGGTATGCAAATATTATGGAAAAAGCATCAACCAACGTAAGTAAGTACTAACTAGATCTGCATATAATAATGTCAGGACGTCTTCTTTCTTTATCAAGCAAGGCCTATATCTGAAGCTTTGTTACCACAAGATAAAATTTCAATCACCCCTGTAAAAAGGTGGTCGAATGGATGAATGAATGAATGGTTTGAATTCACGGTTTGAAAGATTATGTAGATACACAAATGGTAGAAGCAACTTATAGACAAAGAGTAAATAGTTCTCCCCAGATCTGCATCAAATGCATTCACGACGTTATATTTCATTCTTCAAGGATGGCTTATGCCAAAATTCATGTTGCCGTAAGTCAAAACCCAAATCACTCTTGAGAATTCCCCTTCCGAACAAGACAAGTCTAGTTAAAAGCGCCCGCGTTAAAAACAACCTCTTTTCTTGAGGTACCAAAAAGCAGCGAGAAGAAATAATATATAATAAATCAATTTCATGTCCTGGCTAAATGATGAGACTACACAAGCTGTAATAACTATTTATACCTAAGGAAGAGGGACAGTTCAGGTTTTTGTCTGATACAGACCAATTCAGCTTACTCGCCGTGTTTGTGTTCAATTGCTTCGATGGTGTCGGAATACTCCCTGAGACTGCAATGAATCCCAACGCTAAGGGAAACCTGGTTGTATGGTACCAGGGGAAACGCGAGAAGAAATGTTTCATTATAATAATAATAAATCAATTTAATGTCCTGGCTAAATGATGAGACTACACAAGCTGTAATAACTATTTATACCTAAAGAAGAGGGACAGTTCAGGTTTTTGTCTGATACAGACCAATTCAGCTTACTCGCCGTGTTTGTGTTCGATTGCTTCGATGGTGTCGGAATACTCCCTGAGACTGCAATAAATCCCAACGCT
>JAJMAH010000215.1:0-19015 GCA_030564925.1 Geotrichum aggregatum
GATGGCAAACCTTTTAGGGTAGTTCGCATAAGGTTTTCCCCTGGTACCATACAACCAGGTTTCCCTTAGCGTTGGGATTTATTGCAGTCTCAGGGAGTATTCCGACACCATCGAAGCAATTGAACACAAACACGGCGAGTAAGCTGAATTGGTCTGTATCAGACAAAAACCTGAACTGTCCCTCTTCTTTAGGTATAAACAGTTATTACTGCTTGTGTAGTCTCACCATTTAGCCAGGACATTAAATTGATTTATTATAATATAGTTGTCACCGTTGGAACCCTTGTAGCGATAGAGGTGGTTCTCACCCTCCGGGTTGGCTTGCATTTGGCGAACTCGTTAGGGCTTGTGAAACATCTTTGGACTCTGATTTAGCCAGGCTCATTAAGAGCTCCCTCATAATATTGGCTTCTGCATACTGGTTCATTTTTCGTCTTATGGGGTACTAATTGCTTTTGCCGATTCCGAGTGCATTAGTCCCCCAGAAATCATAGCTGGAGGGAAAAACATGTTTAATACTGTTTTGTCATGCTTGTTCGTTTTGGGCCTGTACCTCTCACTACGACGTGCCTCCTTGTCTGGCATGCGGCCCTTTAGGCCACTAATACTGTAAATTGTCACGTCGGATAGTCTGTTAAATGAAGAAATAGAGGATATAAAATCCTTATAATTCACGAAATGGAGTACATACTTGCCTGTTTCTACTACACGCCGTGTCTACCACACCACGGGCAATTTCTCCTGCATGTGATGGCGATTCAAGAAATCGTACTGTAATACTCGCATTCAATCCAGGTTGTTTCTATCAAAAAGAGATGATGCTTTTTGCTAGATCCGAGACGCATTATTAATTGAATCTATTGATTTCCTCGTCTAATATTCCATTTCTTTATGTCGCTCTATCTCTAGATAAACAGCCTCAGTCCAGTGGCAGGCGCACCCACAGTACTCAAGCCTGTAATCTTGCAAACTCGGCCCTTCTCATGTGCATGGTACTTAGCCCCAGTGATTGGTTCCTCGACCACCGGCTCGCCCTTGTAGATTGGCGTGAAAGTTCCTGGGCAAATGGTGAATTCTGCAAAATGGTCGTAATCAATGTCAATTGCATCCAACGGTTGCTGATCGCTCTTCAGTTTGATCTTGTTTGCTATGTCAGCTCCAGGGCCAGAGGAATTTAGTTCCAAAAACTTGGAGGCAAATGCGCTTGCAGAGGCATAATTTTTGGCAGAAAACGATTCACGCATGGCAACATTCAACGGCAGATGGGCATGCATAGGCTCAAGCTTGGCCTTTGTAAAGTATGCAGCCAACTCTAATCGACGCTTGACTTGAGAGGTTGGTAAAGCCCGACGTTCCAATTCAATAGAGAATGCCAGAATGTATTCGCGACAAATGCCGATAATACGCTTGCACTCGTCAGCTTCCCTCTGGTCAGCAACTGATAACGTCAGAATTGTGTGCAAAATCTCTCTGAATAGCGAGATGGCATCTGTCAACTTGTTCGCCTTTATAGCTTTGTACGCCCCTTGCAACGATGACTTTAGACCGTCGTAACCGGGAACCAATGGCAGCGCGTTTCTATAATTGTCTTCATCCAGATCACGTCTTATGAAATATGGCAAGGAAGGTGTACCATCAGTAGCTGCCAGATATAGCTTGGAGGCTCTGTAAACTTCGAAAAACCTTGTCTTGAGCGGCTCGAAGAGCACTACACCAGCTTGACGATTGAGCATCTGCGCCGCGGTCTCAAATGAACCAGCTGCGATATGGTCAGCGGCAACTGGAGAGTTTCTGATCCAGTAGTCTACCTCAGAAACACCAGAAGTGTTGACCTCTTGATCAGTCTCTGCAGCTTCTGCAACATCTTCAATTTCAAGATCTTCACCGTCAAATCCCCATCCATTGTCGTCACCGATATCTTCATCGTCAAAATTAGGGTCTTCCGCATCTACGAATTCATCAGCCTCTTCAGGCTCTTCAAGTGTTAGATTCTCAACTTGACCCAAAATGGCTTGCTCGAAAAATGACAAAGAGGCTGCCTTCAGAGGCCAGTTAGCATTGAAGCTTGGATGCGCAACGGGAGTAAGTTTTTCGGAGGAAGGGGTGATTTCAACTACCACCTGGCTCTCGTCAATTTCAGACTCAGCAAGGAGGTTTTGAGCTTCGTCTTCAAGGCCGTTGCTTTTCGCCAGGGCGTATGCCAAAGCGTTCATTCCAGAGTTTCTCAAAATTTCAATTCTGTTTTCCACATTATCCAGGTAGATGTTCGACGTAAAGCGAGAGTTTACATCTCCACGGTGGCTAGCAATAATTTCCATCTTCTCAACTTTCTGTGTGTTTCCAGTCACGAGATACAAAAATGAGAGCTTGTCGAATTGGTGTAATTTCTGGTAAACGAGCTCAGAAACAAGATGATTTCCCTGAGCAAGCGCCTCGTCGCCAAGGATCTTCCAAACTGGCAATTTCTGAATTTCATTGGCTTGCTCAAGTGCAACTTCCAAATTTCCGCATTCAATGGCTAGGTCAAATTTGGTTTGAGGGTCTTGAACAAACTGAAGAGCAATTTCGGGATACCCCTTTTGCTGCAAGTAGCTGATAATGCTCTGTCCAACCAGCTGCGAAGACTTGATGAGACGGAGCACCTCGTTAAAATTCTTGGTGAGTAACGCTCGCTTGAAGCGGTATTCAGTGGGGTCGATCTCAATGATTTCAACGGTACCACCACGTGCCAGAGCGTACACCTTAGATCCCTTCACACGTGCAAGGTAAACAGTATTATCCAATGTCTTAAGAATTCCATGGTCTCCATTGAGCAGACTGTACTTCAAATGATTGAGAGTTGAGTACAACAAAACACCATTGTCGTCCCAAGTTGCGCTCTTGATTCTGATAGTTTCGTGAAGTGAAGCAACAATTTCGAGAGTGCGGGTCGCAATAGTTATGGTGTGTTTACCGAGCAAAGCAACGTAGTGGCCATCGGCAGACCAAGACACATACTTGACGCCAGATACGGATATTTCTGAGATTGTCTTCTTTTGTTGAATGTCGAAAAGGACCACAGAAGTAGCCCCAAGAAGAAGCAAAAGACCTGGTCCTCCATTGACAATATCCTTCGCCTGAATAGGCAATTTGACAGTCTTCGTGATGGCGTTGTGGAGATCACGAATCTCTACGGCTTGAGTTGTCTTATCAAAGACAGCAAACCTATTACGCGAAATAAAGATTGCTTGATCACCAGGCCCACGCAAGGTATCAGTAGGCTCAATGGCAGTAGAAGCGTCTTTAGGCAGCGTTATCATTTCATAGATCCCGCCTGATTCGTTCTTGGTAGTAGCCAAAATAGTTCTCTCCGAAGGGTTGTACGATATGTTTCTGAAGGGAGTCCAAGGGTTTCCAATCTTTTTCAATGAGAGAAGTGGAAGATTAACTCTGTCAGTACCGATCTCAAAACTTTGGACCTGCTTCTCCTTGTTGATATATAGCAGCGTGTTCTGGCTGAGAGTGTTAGCAGGACGCTCACGCTCCAACTTGAATACCATAACACCACTGTCATGTGCAGCAGCAAAAAGATTGATCTCAGGATGTGACGTAATGTACCAAAACTTGTCGTTTTCTCTTCTGAATTGTTGGATTCCAGTTCTCTTGTTCAAATCCCAAGTGCGAATAGTGTGGTCCTCGCTGACTGATATAATAACATCCTGGTATGGGTGGAACTGGCAACACAGAATGTTGTTCATATGACCACGGCAGCTGTCTACTTCCCAAGCCTTGGTTTCACTCATACGCCATATCTTCAAAACGCGATCGTCTCCTCCAGACACAATCAGTGGGAGAGTAGGATGGAAGGATGCCCAATTGACACCTCTATCATGACCTTCAAGTACGAACTTCACGATTGCGTCGGTATTGCCGAAAATATCTTGTTGAGGCGCGTTGGCGCGGGCTAACTGATCCTCAAACGAATGCATCGTGTTTGTAGGGGCAGAGTGCTTCTTGCGGAGCCCCGAAATGTCCCAAACGCGAACGGTCTGATCTAAGGAAGCTGACACAATCAAATCTTCTTTAGGATGGAACATGGCGGATTCGACGTAATGGTTATGTCCTGTCAAACAGGCTATCTCCTGACGGTTTTGCCAGTTCCAAATGCGAATTGTCTGATCATCAGAGGCAGATATGATCCATGGAAGGTCACTGTGAAAAAAAACGGTTCGTACGTAGTCTAGATGGCCCGAAAGAGTAAAGAGACACTTGCGAGTTTGGAGAGACCATACCTTCACAGTATAATCGTCAGCACAAGAGGCGAAAAGTGGCTGCGTCTTATGAAAATCAACTCCTCTCACTGGACCGTCGTGGCCTTCAAACCGGTCTATCAGAGTGCCCATTCGGTAGTCCCATAGCTGAATAGTTGAGGAATACAGAGACACCAGGATCCAGGGCCTTGATTGTTAGCACTTGATAACTCAAAAAACCTGATTGACTTACCGCTTGGGGTGGAATGCAACACCCTTTGCGCGAGACGACTTTGACTCAAACTACAAGAGTTAGCTGGGCACAAGTAGTAGGGAGAATGTCATACCTTTGTGAGCATCTGCATTTTGATGGTTGAGGAGTAAAAGGGTAATCGTGTTCAAATCGAATGAAATTTGAAAGTCTACGTGCCAGCGCAGGGCTAAATGTTGGTGCTGCCAACGTTGTGTGCATAACCAAATTGTGGCCGATTACCCGGAGACTAAGCACAGTCATATACTGCACTCTATTTTTCATCATTTTTGCCCTACGAGTCTTGGCTCGCTCTTACTCTTCATATCATGATCTATAGGCCCTCTGTGTGATAAAAGGGTCTCTTGATGTCACTAACGTTTCATAGAAGGCAGTGATAGGGACAAAAAATCCATATTTCTCACGCTTTGCATGGCTCCTTTGAGACCTCTCCAGATATGAGTGTTAAACGAAAAGCTTCCGACTCACTGATAGCTGAACGACCGCCGCCGCCACTGTCGAGAACTCGGGGACTTGTCAAGCAAAGAAGCTCTCAACCTATCCAGAGCCTTAACGAAGAACTCTTGCTTCAAGTCTTCTCACATCTTTCTCTTTCAAACGTCTGCGATGTTCTCTTGGTGTGCCATAAATGGCACCGAATAGGAGGCGACAACAAGATTTGGCGCGACCTGTATTACGCGAATTTCTCCAAAAAACACCGATTTCAGACGACTTTGTCTATAGGATATGAAGGCCAACCTGGCGCTGACTGGAAATCGCTATACAAGCTTCGCTACAACTGGAATCGAGGTGTTTGCGAGGTCAAAAATATACAATTTCCAGACGGCTCTGCGTCATCCAAGGCGGTTTCTAAGCACCCCAAAATATTAATGGCCTCACGAAATCGAATAGTTGTAACTTTGAACTCACGCTATGAAATGGAGGTCTGGAGCTCCCACGATAATATATGCTTGGCCAGAGGTCGCCTTAGAGACTGGCTTCACGAAGAAACGAGCCTTAAAGACCTCGGCAATGCTACAGTCATCATTGTCAATCCAGTGGGAGCACTCAAGTTCTGTGTAGGATTTGACACAGGCTCGTTTTTGGTAGTCTCACTAGAGGGCCTCAAAAATGATGACCCCAAATTGATACCCAAGCAGATTGCAGTTCTAGACCATGCTAAATATGGAGCTATTCTGCATGTTGTTCAAAGGCAAAATCTACTTGCCGTATATACCTCACTTTCGAACATAATACTTTACACTTTTTCAAATGGAGTAACGAAGACGCTGTCGGTTATGAGATCTTACATCGACCCAAACCATGAGGTTGCCTTTACAATTCGATCTGTTCGCTACCAGCAATACTATTTTTGCATATCGCTTGCTTACTTTCAGCTAACTCTACACGGCGAGTGGATTCCTTGTGTGCAAGAGCTGCTATGCAATCCGGAAGGCCGTATTATCAACACTCGCATGTCAACGTTCAGCTCGAGCAACACCTCCAGCATATCAACGCCGACTAAATGGTCGCACGGGTTCTCTTCGCCACCAAGTTCTATTTCATATAATCATCCCTATTTGCTGGCAGGATACGGAGACAATACTCTGTCACTCTACATAGCTCGAAGTGCAGAATGCTGTCTAGAAATTCAGCCTCGGCATCGGCTGTGGGGCCACACTAGCGGAATCAAGCACGTGTTTGTCAAACCAGGAGGAACTGCCGTTTCCGTTTCATCTGGAGCTCGAGAAATACGTTGGTGGGACTTGGATATTGGCACCTCATACCCTGTGATTCTACCTGAGGATAGCTCTGGGAATACCGTTGAGACGGGCAAATTTTTCAGTTTTGACGACGAAATGATAATGACGGAAACGCTACGAAATGATGAACACTTTTTAATGATTTGCGACTTCCGATGATTTTTCCGTTGACGTTGACGGACGTTTTATTTTGTAATGTTTTGTATGTTTTGTATGTTTTGTATACAAATAGTTTGAGCATGTTGATATGAGACCGATTGATCAGTGTTCGCGTAGTTTGTCCATAATGTGGTTAGGGTAAATCTAGCTTTGTTGGAAATCCATCTCAATCAACATTGGAAAGACTTCTCTCAACTTTGGACGTGTATTTCAGGCGTATTTAGATCATTTGCTGTCTTGTACTTTAGATAGACGCGTGTTAGTCCCTCATCCTGAATCCTTGTAGAAATTGTTGCTCTCTCCCTTCTAGATGGCTCCCAACTTTTCTGGTTCCCCTACGTCGCTTTTCAAGGAAAACTCCTCTGTTGGATACGACTTTAACTCAGACAATGAGAGCCTGGGGCTGAATGGTACGTGTTTCCTCTAATTTGCTTTACTTTCTTGGCTGTCAAGGTGCATGTTTACGTCTTTGAGTCAAAGCACCGTAATTTACGCGTTGTTGTGAAAATCTTTGTCAAACGACAGGCTTCATTCTTACCGTCAGATCACTCAATTCTCAAAGTCAAAAGCCAATTGTCTAACAAAACACCCAATAGATATTGAACGGCCTCATCTGTCAGCTCAAGGAATTGATCTTTACGAACTAGCCAATCTTGTTTTTGGAAGCAAGTCCCGCGTGCCCTCTCAGACCCCGCAAGTAACTTCATCAAAGCCCTTATTGCAGTCAACACCCTACGAGTCTAACCTCGTTGACCATACGCGTGGTTCAAACTCTAGTCATCAACATCAATACAGAGAATACAGCCCTGAGTCTGAAGAACACCCTGCCTACGACAACTACACATCTCATACAACTTCAAGATCATTCACGGAAGACCCGAGTGCAACGCCGACTCCTCACTTGCAAAAAGAAATCTCATATCAATCCAGCATCTCATCCATCCCTGTGTCTGAACTCCCTTCTGATTTTGAATCGCCGCAACATCAAGCACCTCAGGGTATGTCCTCATTTGAATTTCCTCCACGGAACTCGTCAACAAGGTTATCGCGGCCTCCTCATATAAGGCAACGTCAAGATCACGTTGATACTGTCTCTAGCATGAGCCAGATCAAGACGGTGCCAAATATGCCCTCCTCTTTGTCGATTGATTCTCCGACTCCTTCTCGGCATCCTGAATTTTCGACAAACAGCTTATATACGTCGAAGAGCGCCAACTCCCAGAACTCGCAAAAAGTCCAGAAGAATGCATACACTGAACCATCTTTTGAAGACGCCTCAGAGACGAGTCTTGATCATTCTTTGCATCAAGGTAGGACGGCTCCTCGAGCTGGCCATAGGCAGAACGTAAGCAACGTGGCTGTATATGACGATACAAGGGGGTCCACACAGTACAAGAGGCATCCTTCAGTCCCGATGCATCATCCTCTTCCAAGGGTGCCAGTTCAACCATCACATAGACTGAACGATTACTACGACTCAGATGATAATGAGGAGTTACGCGAGATTCCTATCCAAAATGAAAGTCAAGACTACGATTCTCACCGAACTTATAGAGACGAGAATGCGGATGAAGATGCTCTGAATGATAAGATGAAGAAATACATTGACATCATGGTTGAGCAATTGGGCAAAAAGTTGGAGGTTTCCACCAGCAATCCCAAGTCACCCGATCTCCCCGCTACATCTACACGAACTAAGCAAGCATTCGATTCCTTAGTGCAGGTAACGCCTATCAACGATCGATACTCGTACTCCAATAGCATGCGACCAGAACCTGTAATTCCTAGTCCGAACTGGTCTAATAACTCATTAGAGAAACCTCAGCGTTCAGCCCTCAAGCCGATTAAGCCCGATGCTGACTCAAACCAAGAGCTTTTAGAATTGAAACAATTCTTGAAAACTCTACCTAACGGAGGCCAAGTTTTGGATGCTTTCGAGCGAGAAACGCGCTTTGAGAACGATTCAGACGAGAACCCAGAGCTTAACATCTCAAAGAAACCTGCGCTTTCAAGCAATTCAGTTCCAAGACGATCCAGCCGTAGCTCGAGCTCATCTATGCGTAATCCGGGTTCTAGAAATGCGTCGATTAATTTCCAATCTACTCCGATAGCTGTGGAAAAACAGCGCTCTTTGCCCACTGATCGACGTCGAAGCTCTCAGCCTTTTGCATCATCCAAACTGAAGGAAACTGAGGCTCCCAGAAGCACAGTCTCGTTTGGGCCTGATTCCCATCGAACAATTTCTTCAAGTTCAACAGAGTTTATTCCGAGAGTAGTGCTATCCAAAAGTCAACCCCGTACATCCTCATCGACTCTAAGAGGGACTTCTCCATCTGAATTTGGCGGCACAGATGCTGGGCTTGTTAAACTTTTGTCCCACCTGACTGAGAAAGACTCCAAGATCGAAGAGCTAAAATCAACTCTGGAAAGTACCCAAAAGGAGCTCGAGGCTGCCAAACAGTTTATTGCCAAGTTGAAAGGTCCAGGAAAACGTATTGGTCCTGCATCAATGCCTGATGCACAGAAGCGGCACGTGCCTGAACACCGCAAGCTGTACAAACGACTGGAAATGAATGCTGTAGACGGTTTGGGCAACACAGAGCTGCAGAATCTCGTGAAAAACATATTGCTTGTACTAGGAACGCCTCTGTCGCAACTGCCTGATAAACTGAAGGTTATTACTGAAGTCCTGCAGCAAGAGTACGTCTATCTACAGTTTGCCAACGATTTGCATTATTCTTTGTACTCCAAAGACATGGATTTACAGGATCCCTATGGCCAAGACGCTTCTGCGTGTCTATCTAATATGGTCTCTGTGGTACGGCGGCTAGATTCCGAGCGATCTTGAGCCTTTATTTATTTGCTTTCTACAATATCAATTAAAATGCTGCGTGAAACTAAGGCCTCAGCTGCCGCATACCGTGAATTCAGTGTAGATTGAGATCGTGCGCTAATATTGCGAATACGCATATTAATTGCTAAGCTAAGGGTCTCAAGGCTTTAGCTACGGCAAAGCCTATGTCAATGACATTGGTAAAGAGACAGAGAAATTAATAGTAGACAATTGGAAAAGGAAATAAATAGCCAAAACTAAGATAATTCAGTGGCAGCAATCTCATCAGAGTTGTTGGTGTACGAGAGTTGTTTTTATCATGGAAAGTGTTCTAAGTTTTATGGAAGCGTCCGAGGAAAAACTGAAACCCTAATCCGAATTCAGGTATCTTCGAGCGCCGATACTTGATTACATTAAATCAGCTTTCTCTTCTCTTCCCCCGATATATTTCTCAATTTGAGCAGGCTTTGCTTATACCGCTGATTGTTTCTTTACTTTACACATTGCAGCTTGTGTTTGGCATTGTAATTCACAAGAGGACCCAGCATATTAACCACAGTAACCTAGCTTTCTTGGTAAACTTTACGCCTTTTCCTCATGTACGACACCCGCCGTTTTCGAAGGGTTATTGAATACTTGTGGGATGCAGGCCCACGGCCTACAGACTTTCAGAATGACATTGTATGCCTGGGTGAACGGTATAGCCCCGTAGCATCAGTATCGCAAAGTGAAACGATAGAGGGGTCGCCGCCACCGCAATCTTCCAGTCAATTGCAAGAGTGGCCAGCCGATTTTCTAGCAGATGTGGAAGCCAGGATTTGGATGTCATACCGAACAAACTTTCCTCTAATCCCTCGCGTCAAAGGGGGGCCTTCGCCACTTAGTTTAAGTGGGCTTTTTGGAGGCTCAAAGCTCGATCTGAACGGGTTCACATCTGACGTTGGGTGGGGTTGTATGATACGAACAAGTCAGTCTTTGTTGGCTAATTGCATCTCAACGTTAAAGCTAGGTCGTGGGTGGAGGAGGCCGCAAGACGGATCGGTAGACCCAAAAGAAGCAGAGATTCTGTTTTCATTTTTGGACAATACTGACGCACCTTTTTCATTACACAACTATGTACGTCATGGAGAAGCAGCGTGTGGAAAGTTGCCAGGGGAGTGGTTTGGTCCTTCAGCTGCTGCCAGTAGTATTGAAAGCTTGCAAACTGGGTTTTCTCAAGACCTAAATATATACGTGAGCAGCGGTTCTGACATATACGAGAAGGAGTTTTACCGCTCCGCAACCAAGAGTGGCAAGTTTAAGCCGACTTTGATTTTGCTAGGTCTTCGTCTTGGTATTGACACTGTAAATAAGGTTTACTGGGATAGTTTGAAGCAGTTCCTGTCATGCCCTCAATCGATAGGAATTGCAGGAGGAAGGCCGTCATCGTCTCATTATTTTATGGGCTATCAGGGCGACCATCTATTTTACTTAGACCCACATTATCCGCGTCCATATATCAGTGCAAAGAGTGCCCAGGACTTGACTCTAGATGAGGTGGCAAGTTTCCATACCAATAGAATTCGCTGGCTTTCTTTAGACGAAATGGATCCCAGTATGTTGGTAGGACTGCTTATGAAAGATGAAGCCGACTGGGAAGCCTGGAAAAGCAGCATAGTGAATTCTCCGGTAAGGAGCATAGTTCAGATCCTACCGGAGCCAGTTGCTGATTTCAGAAGAGTTTCTTTATCAGCTGGTAGTGATGAGGAAGACGATGGGTTCATTGACATTTCTTTTGAACCTCCTGCCGCTGCTGAATGTGACCAGCAGCAAAGCGAAGCAAAAAAGATTGATGCAGCAAACCCTGTGGATTCCAGGGTCCAGAACGCAGTTTCCAGTGACTTCAACCTTAACCCTGAGCCCTCAACCCAAGAGATATCCAAAGAGGCGAATGCAAAAGAAGAGAAAGTCATTTCTATAGACGTCGACGAGAATACTCTTATTAACAAGAGTTAGAAACCAGTTGACCTAGAACGTGTAGATAAACGTGAGCGGGGTTTTTATGGCTGAAGACATGAGCTTTGTAAGATATGGATTTCACTGTAGCTTGAAGTACTAAATGTGCTAGTAAACCACGGTAACTCGAAGACACAAAAAACTGTAGACATAAAACTACAGTACTACATTAAGATAAGTGTATTCAATTGCTCAAGTTTATTGATTGTTATCCAATTTTTTTAACAGTATACGTGAGAATTAAGTTTAAAATAAAAATATATCGATACTATACAATCATCCCTCATTGATAAGTGTATAAATAAAAATCCTCCGCTCGTTAGATAGGTAGTAAGTGACCTTGTAAGTTTTACAACAAGTCCCCGTTGTTGTTTTTTTGGTCGTTCTATCGTTTGCTTGTGTTCATGTCCGTTTGTTTCGTTTGTTTAATGTACCTTTTTTTTCCGCTTTTATTTAGTTGCACCAGAAGAAGTGACAGAACGCAATAATCAGCGCGCTCTGCAATGGTTGTGTTAGTGTTGATGATGTTGATTCATAGTTGATTCATGATGTTGGAAGCTTCAAACTATTTACCAAGCGCAAATATCGAAGTCTTAGCATTTAAACTTCGAGTTTGGTCGCAAGGACATGTTTTCCGCGCCAAACATCGTATGCCTGTATCATACTTGTAATGGCCCACAAGATTGTTAGAATGATTTGAATAATGAGCACAGACCTGGTTTGAGCACATCTATCAGCTCCAAACGGGTTGAAAGACCCCCATCCGCATGATAAGTAGTCGCCCACCATGTTGAGCAGCCAAAAGAACGATAAGAGCCAAAAGACGGCAAGAAACGCGTCCCACAGGAAAAACAACTTGTGTTGGTAGCTGAAACAGTAGCTGAACTGTGTCAAAATGGCAAAGCAGGCAACGACAAGTACAAATATGTAAGGAGAAGACGCTTTTTCGCCGGACTTGAGTTGGATCGTAATGTAGTTAGCCATGATGCCGAGTACTACACCCGCGAAGAAAATTTGTACAAGACGGATTGCGAGTACAAACAGGTTCGTCGAAGCCAAAGATGTCAGCTTTGTGAACTTTGGAAGAAATGAGTAATGGTGTTTCTGGAAAGGATTCCACATATTGTTGCCGTGATGAAATGGTTCAGGTAGATTGAAGTGTTGTTGTTTGTTGGATTACAGTGCTGCGTTGCGTCCCTGCTATTGCAATTGTCGAATATCGAATGTCGAGCTTCTGAAAGAAAGAGATGTCAAGATATGAGCATGACTAGCAGAAACATTGGAGGACTCGCTTTATATATACTTTTTGCCTGGACGTCATAGATTCAAAGAACAAAAATGCTTGAGCTTGGTTGTATGGGCCCGAGCCAGAACGAAATAAAAGCAAAGGCCCAGGTGTCAAAGCATCGGACCAGCCCTTTTAATTGCAACAGCAGCAAGTCAAATATTCCTATTCTGCATTCTTTCTTTTCATTGAGCGCCTTCAAACACGACAGACCAATGCTCAACACCGAATTCAATTTTGAGCATAACAAAGGCTAGGAAGCCATGGAAACGTGCCATAATAAAGAAAGCGAAAGGCTGAACATTTGTCAAGCGGTTCGCAGATCTGTATCTTAGCTATAGCGTTTTGAAGAGTTTTGAAGGTTCAACAAAATTTTTGAAGGTTCCATCTGCATGCACAAGTTTAAGGTCCTCACATAAGGTCCCAGCCACACAATTAAACTTTTTCTTATTTATTGTTTAGATTTCTTCTTAGATCCTATTCCAGTAGATAGATGTGCGGCTCATTTAGCAGACCAAATGTCATGGATGCAAAGGCGGGCTCCTGATTCTCAGGCTTAAGCCACTACAAATTCGATAGGGATGAATTCAAATTTGTGTCAGTTGCGATAGGTTAGGGCCCTTCTCAGCCAGTCTGTCTGGGCCCCAAGCTATCTGGTTCCGTCTAGCTGCTTTGTTATCTCAGATGTGACCAGTTGTGTAAATTTGTGATTGACGATACCGATAGGCACGCGATCCGCAAAGCGAAGTGTGACGCGTTTCCCGCCGCTGTCGTATATTCAAAACAAGCAGTGTTGGTATCGAGCGTTCTCGCACGGCTTTGTTGTCAAACTCCGCGCTTATAATCTAAAGGCTTTGAAATCGGAATCATGACATTACCAGCTGAGTCCTGATTCGAACTGGTTAGTGTGGCTATCACACGAGAAATGATGAGCACATGTTCTACCGGCCTTTGTTTGTAGCGACTGAATGCTCGTTCTTGTATGCCTAGAATTCTCCTAGGCCCTCAGAACGACTTTATAAAAAGTTCAAGGGACTATAACAATCTTCTAATAGCTTGTATGGCCTCTTTCTTTCCGTTTTATTGTAAATAGCAGCTTGCTTCATCAACTTCTTCTACTAAAGGCGGGTGCATGCATGTAAAATTTCTAGCGGACACGCTCTATAGGCTATGGCCAGACCTATGTTCATTAAATTGATTGAATGAAGTAAGGGTCCTATGGTCTCATTCTTTCAGGCTGAGTACCGTTCAAGATGCGCCCCTTTTCCCTTTTCGAAGTTGCAAAGAGCTATTGCTCAATCTGCCGGTCTTAACCACTTGTAGTTATAGGTTGGTGTTACATCCACGTGGAGAGCCATAGTTTTGAGACTTTACGAGAAATGAGGGTGATCTCGATATAACGCTCGAAGTACATACGGATGGAATTTTCCTGCCAGAATTGATGGCCTAACAATGTTCTTTATACAAAAAATAATCCAGCCATACACAAAGTACGATAATCATAGCATCAACATGCAACTATTTTTTGGATACATTTATTTACGAAGGACAAGCGTAGAGCGGAGACCTCTACCGCGCTTCACTTGAGCATGTCTGTTGTGACTTTTCGTAGAAACGTCTGAGAAAGCAGGCCTGTGCTGGGGGACTCTTCAGAGTTTGTGGGAGTTAGAGTTAGGGCTTTTTCTTTCGCTGTAAAAATAAGGTTACCCGGACTGAATGATTTTCTAGGTATAAAGTGTGAAATATTTTACTACTTTTCGCTTCTCTTCTTCTCCTCATCACTCGATCAACAGTGTCTCTTGCACTTGCATTGATACTTGTTCTAGTTTCTCACAACACACTACTAAGTAAGTAAACCACTGCAAGCTACTACAACTGGCCTTGATATGGATCCAATATTTAATGATGAGCAACAAAACAACCATTGAATTTCTTCAACTGAACACTTCGTGTGGAAACAAATTTTGACAGAGCTTTTTAACCCTGATATTTTTGTTGAATCAATGTCGAGGCAGTTACAAGTTACAACTCAATACACAAATACTAACCAGTACCCAAGTGTTAGATCTGTCTATATATATTTGTTGGTAGTAATGAGATGAAACTGTTTTAAATCTTGAAATACTTGAATATTTTGAAGCCGAAATGCTGATAAGAGTACATCTACATGAGGAGCAGTAGACTGTAGGATTTCACCATATGATAGAAGGGCTCCGTAGGGCAGGCGTAACTTCATGGCAAATATTAGCAGAAAAAGCCAACCTTCTCGCGCTGCTCTAAAACACTGACAAAAAGGCTTGGACTGACAACTAAGCTCTTGATGTTTTCTTTCTCAGATCTCCCTGCAAAACTACCTCATCTAGCGTTTTAGTCTGCATGGCCTGTTCCCGTAGCGACCACAATCTACCGTACGCCAGAGATTCCACATTGACGTAGCTATATATGCATGTGCATTCGAATAGTATACTGGCCATGGTACATGGCTTTCTGGAGCCGTCGTGCTTCTTCACTCCTAGACAGTTGCAAGTTGCCACACATACTCAAGTTACATCAATCGTAAAGGCTTGAGCTTTCAATCACTCTCCAATTGCGCAAGTGCAAGCTAGGGGCGGGCTATTCCATATGCTGTGCTGATTGTACGGACATGAAGGAAATGGAATCGGAATTGAGAGGAATATCCTTATCGCAGCCTACCAAAGAGCCGGGGGTAGCAAAATCGGTTCCTCAGCCTCGACGAGAACCGTTGAAGCGGCCAAAGAAAGGGCCCAAGCTATATCTCTCACGGCTTAAAACCCGAATCAAAGCGCAGTATCTTCGCTTTTTGAAAGATGACAAAAATCGCGCAAGGATGGAGTTGGAGTTCATCAGCTTCCCATATGAAAATCAAGTCAGTTGGGCCCCACCTATCTTGGACAACTCTGGTAGCAACATCTCTATCTCGGATCCGAGCCGTAGCCAGTTATTAGCTATATCTGCTAGTGTGATGACATCTGAACCTTGGACCACTGCGGAATACGAGGCAGAAACAGTCGAGCAGATGTTTGGTGATGAAAATTCAAATTCAGAGCTTGAACTGCGCGAGTTTCGCAAGCCGCGTCTTTCTAGAGCTACAATAAGCTCATACCAATCCAGATTGTCAGAAGATACGCTTGTGTTTTCCCTCGATCATGAGGAAAGTACAACCAAGTTCAACAAGCGGCTTTCAGGCGCAACGCTCACTTCTTCCAGGCGCATTGGATTTTATGAGAAACATCTACCTCGCGCTGATGGTCACATAAGCTTTGAGGAGTTTGCAAAGAGCTGGCCCAGCCGTCGTAACCCCGAGCCAGCTCTCAGTTTAGCTGTCAACAACGGTGGCTGCAGCAGTACTTATAGTATTGATAGCAACAGCGACATCTCCGCATACAGTGGCGACAAGCATGAAATCAAAGATGCAGCTGAAAGAAGAATTGCTGCGCTTCAAGTCTATCCAACAAACATGCCCGTACCCCATACATTTGCAGACAATATGGTATTTGCTAGCTACCTATCTTACGCTTATCGGCCAAACAGCTCGAGTTCCAATTCAAGCAGTAGTAGCAGCAGCAGTAGCTCTAGGATCAACTCAAACACAAGTAAAAAGCATCCGTCTATTTCAGCCAGTGTCCCTAACTGGAAGCTTACGCACAAGCTCAGGGATGAGGACGAATGCGAGTATAAAAACGATTGCAGACACAGACATGGCAAACCTTCGGCTGATGGTGTGTTCAATTTTGATAAAGTGCTGGGATCGAAAAAACAAGATTCTATGCCTACGTTTCTTGTATGGGCAAGAGAGTGGCTCCAAAAACGTGAAAGTAACGTTGGATTTGGTTTTCCTGATAATGGCCAATCGGTCTTGTGCAACGCTTATTGAATATGATGTTGAGTTGCCCATTTAAATCAAAGCTTTAGCATTACTATATGAACTAGTTTCGTGTTCGAAGAAACGCAGATATCTTGAAATTCAGATGAGTTTTCAGAAGCTCGGAAAGGAAAAAATAAAGCTCGCCTAAGTCAAGCCTCGAAGTCTAATTTTTTAAAGATTCCAAACTTTGCGAAAAAAGCTCGAATATGAATGAGCAAAGCCTTAAAAGCTCAAAATTGAAAGAAGAATGCTAGACTTGGAAGAGATCACAGAAAGAAAAAAAAAAGAAGGTAAAAGTGCAATTACCAAATAACAAGGCCTTGACTGCGTTTTATGTATTCGTACAATCCATTGTTTGTCATTTACTGTTTTTAACAATTCATTGTATTTACGATTCATTTTTATAACCGTCCACGATTAAAGTCATTTGTATTTTTTATTTTACTTTTTTTTTCTGATAGTTACCATTTGTCTTTTGATGATGGCTAGAGAGGCGATTTTCTGTAAATCAACTTTAGCTAGTCTTGTTAACGGTTTTTTGATCTCTTAAGTTAACTGGGACTGAAGAGACAAGTAACGAGCGACGAAAATACACAAATCTCCATGAATTCAGAGCTTACATATATAATTTGACCTCTGTGAATCATTCACGGCTCCATAAATAGGAACATGAATGTGAATACAAAAAACCAAAAGCGATAAAAAAGACTTGTAAGAGTGTTAATATGTTTTCATTATCTATTCCTCAAGTGTGTAAAAATAAAAATAGCAGAAACGAAGTCTAAAGCTGGTAATGGAGAAGTAGGATTAATGAAGCATAATATTTGAAAGTAGCAAGACCGCCAAGCCAATCGCAACGCCCTATATTGGACCTTACTTGTTGCAATTTAATGTGATCTCCTTACGTCGCACTTGCCATTGATATTTGAAGAAAACTCATATCACAACAACGCATACACTGAAGTAATATATAAAAAATTTGCAGAAACAACTAAGGAGTCTTAAACTCTCTTAAAAAGACTTTTATAAAAACTGTCTTCCTTCATTGACGACACATAATCAACATAGATTTATTGGCCAAAAAATAAAGAAAGCTCCGATGCGGGGAATTGAACCCCGATTTGCCCGGTGAGAGCGGACCGTGCTAGCCATTACACTACATCGGAATTCGATGTGAAATTATTTTTTAGGTATATTTTAATATATTTGTAGCATTTCTATAGACAAGGCTTCATTCACTTGAAAAGTTACGTAATACTAGTTATAATTTATGACAAGTAAAGTTTTGACCTTAATGAGTTTTATGGAACCGGATTAGAGCGCCGCGAAACAGAATCTGAAGTCGATAAATAAGTTTTCCGAGGTCACCAAAAAAGCTGTCTACTGCTTTAATAAGCGCTTAATTTCAACTGACTAAATAATTAATAGTTCTACTAGTTATATATAGAGACCATCCTTATAGTAACGACCATTAGACGCTTGAACGGCCACATTTCGTGTGCTTGAATAATACAGACTTGGTTTCGGGGCGGCGGTATTTTACTTTGTTTTTGCGTTCATGTGCAGTGCTGGCATCGGAATTCTACCTGCTCTGGCAAAGATTCGTCAAGTCTTTTATATCACAGCGCTAAGGAAACCCTGGCTGTATAACACTAGAGAAAAAAAAAAAAAAAAGAACATTACGCGAACCACTCCCAAAAACTATCTCCGAAACGGGGAATTGAACCCCGGTCCCCCGCGTGCTGCTCTTGAGAGCTTGACAGGCGGAAATTCTAGCCACTAAACTATTTCGGATTTTTCTTGAAAAATGATTATTCCTTGCCAATACAACATGGAATCATTTCCTATGAACAATCTACGTTTCCGAAGAAATGGCTCTGTTATACTTTCATTTTCAAAAAGAACTAAAGAAAAGAACAAAATGGCCAAGTCAAGTAAAATATCTAAGGTTGACAAGAAGAAGTCTTCTGTCAAGGACGCCGGAAAGGTTGCCAAGGCAGCTCCTTCAAAGAAGGTAGACTCCAAGTCCAAGGCTGTCGCTGAGAAGCAGTTGAAGGCTGATCTGGCTTCAGACAAGAAGAGCTCATCTAAGAAGTCTAAGAAGGTTGAGTCTTCTTCCTCCTCTTCAGACTCAAGCTCCGATTCTTCTAGCTCCGATTCTTCTAGCTCCGATTTTTCAAGCTCTGACTCCTCTGACTCCGAATCTGATCTCGAGTCTGAGGTAGAAGAACCCAAGAAGGTTGCCAAGAAGGACACTAAGAAGGAGGCCAAGAAGGATACTAAGAAAGAGGCTAAGAAAGAGGTTAAGAAGGCCGAGTCTTCTTCCGATTCTGATAGCTCTTCTGACAGCTCGTCTGACTCCGATTCCGACTCTGAAATGAAGGACGTCGAGGAAAAGAAGGGCTCTTCTTCTGATTCTTCTTCTGATTCTTCTTCTTCTTCTTCTGACTCTGATTCCGACTCTGAAGAAGAAGAACCTAAAAAGGCTGCTAAGGAAGAGGAGAATGCCAAGAAGGAGTCGTCAGACTCTTCTGATTCTTCCGATTCCTCTGATTCTTCTGATTCCGAGTCTGAGACTGATGATGAGAAGTCCAAGAAGCGAAAGAACGAAGAGG
>JAJMAH010000216.1:0-18934 GCA_030564925.1 Geotrichum aggregatum
TAAGGTCTCATTTTGAATATGGTTGATAGTTGGAGTTTCACTTTGGCAGTCTCACTCTTCATAGCACTGACAATCAAAAGGTCATCAACGTAGAGTGCAACAGCAATCCAGGTGTCCTTGTTGCTACGAACGTACATGCCATGGTCAGCTCTGTTTCGTGTGAATCCAATGTTTTCAGAGCCTTGTCCATTTCTTTGTTTCAACATAGAGGAGCTTGCTTAAGACCATATAGACTCTTCTTGAGGAGGCAAACTTTGTCTTCAGACCCTTTCTGGACATATCCAGCTGGTTGACGTACATATATATCACTTCAGACAACTTGCCGTTGAGAAAGGCAGTAGTGACATCCGTATGATGAATTTCAGCTCTCAGAAACCAGTAACCGGATACTTCCAAGACGTACAACGGGCTAGAAGGTCTCTTCATAGTCAATACCAAACCTTTGAGTATAGCCTGTAAACACAAACCTAGCATTGTATCTTTCGAGACTGCCGTCCGCCTTGTACTTGCGTTTGAATACCCATTTCGTTCCGATAGGTCTCCGGCCCTGAGGTATCTACACTAACTCCCAAGTGTTGTTTTCGAGCAGGAAGCTGATTACAGAATCAGTAGCCCTTTTCCATCCACTTGCACCAGGAAGTAGCACTGCCTGTTTGAATGTCAAGGGCTCACTGTTAGCTCCATGAGCATGCTCAGCAATAAAACCAGCTGGAGTTGTAATGATTTTTTTAGAATCCAAACCCTTTATGCGGTCCTAAGAGATAAGATCATCCTCACTGTCACTGTCTCTCTCAGAGAATAGCCTTGGTCTTGTCACAGGTATCACATCATCGTATACTTTGATAAGGTTGATATAATCATCACTCTAATCATCAAAGTTTTCATCTTTTGTAGTGAGGCCGGGTTTCACGACAGGAAGTGGCAAAGAATCAGTCTGGGAAACGCCAGTACTAGGATCACTCATACCCATGTCTTTGTCGTAAGGTGCACGGACTTTTTTTCCCCTTGATGCGGAATAGGAGAATCAGAGAGTGTCGAAGGTGCATGTACTGCCGAGCATGGAGGAGCATATATGCCTCCCATGCCTCCAGAGGCACCGTGAATATTTCTAGTAAGTCTGGCTAGGCGAACGGCACTTAGATCGTGTCCTGGAAACATGCCCTCAACAAATCTATTGTGAACGAAGTTCTGTTGACCAGTGCGGGGTTAAAAGCGTTAGCAATGTTATAAGATCAAGCCATTCATAGACTTGTATGAGCTAATGTCTTTTGGATACAAATAGAGGGTCTTCTCCTGTCTTGGAATAGTGTTTGTAAATCAACAAATATCTTATCAACATACTAATGTTATGTCTGGAAGACTTCAATTCTCTCACAAATTTATCTCCTCTGTGCAATCAATTTAAGCAGGTGGATTTAGAAGTTATTCGTGTTGCTTTAGAATCGTACTTCCATACAGTTTTTCAATCATGGAGGAAGGCTCATCAAGGCTTTAACAATGCGTTTGAGTTTTATGGGAAACTTCCAGGTCAATGATTATTTCACATTAATAAGTCAGTCTAACATTTATGTTTGACAATTACAAGTTACATCTGCTGGAGCTTGGAGAGCAACTGAATGAAGGTCCCTTCTGAGCCGACATCAGTTGAATATAAAATGAGAGTTCTCAACTCTCTTGAAGTAGTTCCATACAATATCTTTCTCCTCACGATGCCTTTTTAATTATTCTTTAGGCAAATCAACTATAACTTGCCAAACAATCCGTAGCAGCCTGACATAACATGTTTTGAGACTGGACGAATGTCTAAATGATAACCTACAAGCAATACTAATAGCCCGAAGTTTATATAAATAAACAATGTACCAATGGTAACTTAAGTTACTACATGAATTCATATATGTGCAATATATATCTCATTCATTACTTATGTTATATTCCTTAGAGACTCATGTTACATAGTAAAAAACTTAATATGCCAAACTAGGTAAATAGAGAACACCGCAATGCAATTTTTGAATCACCACATTTTTGAGCGGTCTTAGTAGTCAGACTCGTTAAAAACTTTGGGCTTTGCATTTAATTATTATTTCCGCAAATAATTAAAAAGTTTCAGAATTTCAGAATTTTACTACAGGATCGAATAGAGTTTCAAAGAATGCATATGGACAACAGTTTCTGGCCTCACAAAATACTCTCCCATTGACTTATCATGTTCTGATAGAATGAAATGTGACTATCAGCTAAGTCTGAGAGAGTTTTCTTCATTTCAATTCGCTTGTTGCTCTCAAAAATGTTAACCTCGTTTAATGCAAACTCTTGAAAAGATTTCGAGATCTGTTTAGCATTTTCCACTTCGTGTGAGAGACTTGCGATTTTAGTGTCTGCTTTCTGCAATCGGTCTCTCTTAGCTGCCTCATGATTGACACCTCTAACGTCTTCGAATTTTGATAATAGAAAGTTTGAGCCACCACCCACTGTAATGTTATCCCGTTCGTGCCTTGCCTTAGACAGATAGTCTGTTAGAGCCTCTACGTCTAGCTGCTTTTGTTCTCGCAACTTGATTAATGCTCTAAGAGAAACAACGTAGTTCTGCATGTCTCGCAAGGAAACTAAATAATCGCTGTCAGTATGTTCTCGCAATGCTGCGACAGCTTGAGACAGATTGTGTGTTCCGTTTGCAAAAGCCATGATTTCGCTTTCAATATTACTTTCGAGGTTAGCAAGTTTGATAAGTTGCTGAGAGAACTCTTCTAGGTCGCCAGCCAGGTCATCCTGACGTCTTAAGACTCTGGAAAATGCTCTTTCAACAAGTATCAAGTTGTCCTCTAGCTTGACAACTCTTTCTTTGACCTCAACTAGCTCCTTGTCTGGGTTCTGAACCTTCAGAAAAGCATTTATGAGAGAGTCCGAAATTCCATCCATTAAGCTGTTCTCTTGTAGTACCTGCTGATGGCGGCTTGCCAGAGATTTTCTGAATGAGTTCCAGTCCGTAGATTCTAGAAAATTCAGGTAGACGTTTGTGCGTTTCAAGATAGGATGGCGAGAGACTCTATCAAGAAATCTGTTCAAGGAGGCTGCGCGTTTAGTAGTGAACTCATGCCCGAATCTGTCTCCCTTGATGTATTCCAATCTTGACTTGTCAGGTAAGGGGGGGACAGCCACAGTAGGATATTCTAAGTAGAGCATTGAGAACAAAAAGTGGAAGTCAGAGAATCTGCGGCGGACATGAAATAAGGGCACCTGGAACGTTGGGCTATTGGATTCAGTCGTGATCAGATACGATATGTAGGCATTTTGAGAGCCACCTTGCTCTTTCTGAGGGTCTGAAACTATCGAGTTGATGGTGATGTCGTCTTCGTATACAATTGATTTCGGCCTAGAAGTGAATGGCTCTGCCCCCGAGAGGTCTTGGCTCTCGAACACTCCATCAGCATCTTGACCCGCAATTTGAAGGCTTTTGAGTTTATCAGAGTTGAGGCTTGGCTCAAGTGGCGCTTTATTCGGCAGAGCACCATCCCAGGATGCGGCCAGAAAGTCATCAGCCATGGCGGTCAATGACTAAACACAATGTCTAAATATCAACAGGTTATCTTGACTGGAAAACCGACAAAGTCTTCAAGATGGTCAAGCGAATTGAAGTTGAAAGTCAAATGACTTTCGAATGGAATACAAGATAGTTGTGGAGAGGGAATCAATACCTACATTTTATTACGGTACTATTACATAACTAATTATTTCCAACCTAGAGCACAAAACCTTATCAAATGGCTGAAATAAGTAAATTGATAGAAATTAGTATTTCAAGAAATGATGGCTCTATATCTAGCAGATATTTCTCTGGTCAGTTCGTATTTTTCAATTGCTGAGAGTATCTCTCTCAGCATTTCATGCTTGTCAACTCCACATATCTTGTGTGACCAACTGCTCTCAGTGTGACCATCGCGTTGATAGTTGTTTTCATCAAGCACTTTGAAGGGCCCAACTAGCTCATTGCAAACTTCTTCAAGCCTTTCTTTCATTCCCTCACTCGCGAGTTTCACCGCATACATTTTCAGAAAACGCTTGAATTCTGCGCTACTTTCAGCCATGAAAGCAGCAGATACACGGTTTTCTAGGTGTGCCATAGAAGTGAAGCGCTCAAAATTCTCAAATCCCTCTTTCAACATCCTGTTCTTCATCATTTCCTGGAGGTACTTGCCCCTTCCACCAGCTTTGCTCAATGCCTCCACATTTGTCTGCTTCTCAGTTACATTGACAACTTGAGACCCGCGCGAGAGTTTAACTGTCTGAATAATGATCTCACTATCAGGCTTCCCTAGCAAATCGGCGTGAGCTCTTTCAGCTATCGCCGAGTTCCAGTAGTGAGAACCAAAAGCCCAGCAAAGTTCACTAATGCGAAGCCAACTTTTGGCTGCATCGCTATAAATGTAGCCGTCTCCGTTGTTCAATGTTATAACAGCTTTGCCTCTTGATGTGACACCGCAGAGGGTGATTTTTGGACTTGAAAATGTACCATATTCAGCCACACTGAAAGCGCTATCTAAGAGTGGTGCAATTGATACCGCTTCATGAACAGCAGTGCTACTGCAAATATTCCATACGTGAACCATCCCTATACTAGTGATTGCCATGAGATATTGATCCTGACTTTCCAAATAAGAAATGGGAGACCCAAGCACTATTCCAGGAAAAAGGCGTTTGCCCGTTGGTGAATAGGTGTATATGGTGCCATCTTCGGTTGCCACTGCCCAAAAATAATCACCTTGTCCAGCAGCCAGATGCCCATGTGCTGGAAGAAAATCTACAAAGATTGGCAATCCATTACTAGTAACGAGAATTTTTGTTGGCTCTAAATCCCGGTTCACTCCATTTCGAATTTCCAAAATGAAATTTTCCCGACTCTCTGCTCCAGCCTTTTTCAAGTTAATCTTTACTTTCGGGACACTCAACTGCACAGGAGATATATCAGAAGCGAATGACAGGACGGCAGGCCGTCTGTAATAGGACTCGTTATCATAACGAGGCTTCTTTGGTCGTTCTTGATCGGCAGGAGATTCATCTGATGGTTTTGGGCGGCGAGTTCGTACTACCCTAGATGCCAGTCCTCCTATAGGAAGTTCCACAGATTGATGAGAGACTTGTATAGACTCAAAATTTTTTTTGTCAAATTTTTGTTGTTTGGACTTTTGTGGCTCAATACTGCCTTCGGAGGACACAGAGGTAAGGAGCATTGGAGCGATACGCTTTTTGCCATCTTTCGTGATTGTAATTTTCTGCGTAGGAGGTTTTGGCACGTTAATTTTCCGACCGGCTGGCTTGTCCACACTCGCTGTTGGCGTATTGAAGGGTTTGCTACTGTTGGACTGCCCAGAAATTCGCGAATCAAACCCGTTCGAAGTGGTCGCATTGGATCCCATTATTTCGTCCATTTTTTCTACTCTTTGGAAATCATCCATAGATTCTGCCTTCTCTTCTAATATTAGTTGCCCGGTGCTGCTAGGTATTTGCATGGTTTCTTTACCACCCCCATATCGAGTTAATTGATTTTCGTTTTCTTCCAAAGGAACTACCCATCCCAGCTCTCCCTCTTCAAACAAGGCAACCAGTATCGTCCCATCTAACGAGCATGCAAATAGCTTGGTTCCATCCGGAGACCACGCTATGTCTGTTATAGCCTTGTCTGCAGCATTGAGAGCTACAAGTAAGGGGCGAGGATGACTCGTACTCCAAATGGCTAGCGTTTTGTCCTGTCCAGCAGTAGCAATAACGGTAATCAGATTACTTGTTGGCCCCATATCATCCTTTCCCGTTGGCATTTTATGCTGAGAGAATATTCGTGGGCAAAAGGACGCAACTTCACAAGGAGCATCATGCCCAATAAGACTTATGTCGCTATCCCATGTTCCTCTGTTTATTATAGTTACTGTTGTCACCGGACCGTTCGTTGCATTGGCAGCAGCTATGTGGTTACCATCCGGAGACCAAGAGCATCGACGATAATACGTTGATAACGGGGAATCTTTAAATGGGGTTGACACAGTGGATTCAATGGAAAAGGTAATATCTGAATTTGAAGTATGGTGATATCGAATTATTCGAACGGTTCTATCGTCTGACGCGGTTGCGAAATACTTGTTTGCTGGGTCGAATGTGACTCCCTTGATCAGAGATTGGTGGGCATCAAACGTTTTCAGCTTTTCAAAAGTAGTGCCGTTCCAGATAATGATACTACTGTCAAGGCCCACAGTCACTAGTATACTTGAGTCCGGGGCCCATGCGAGATCTTGGACATCATTTTCGTGTCCAATTAGTCGTTTCCGAGCCACCCATGTTTCTAGATTTGACTCGCCTTGGGACCCAAATTCCTGATGAGGGATCCTTGACTCATCTTTCTCCCATATCAGTACTACTCTGTCGTCAGAGCCTGAAGCCAAATACCTTCCGCAAGGTGAAAATCGCAAAACAGTAACGGCGCCTGTGTGAGTTGACATGGCACAAAGCTGGCCCCTTCGATTCTCTTGAGAGGGAAGAGGCGCACTTTTCTTGGTCTTAGGTGAATCTGGAGGTACAGACTTGTATATAGCATCGGTAGACCATATTCTAATTTTTCCATCTACCTCAGTCAGCAATCCGTTGTAAAAACTTGATTCCAGAGTTAACATACCAAGGCCTCCAGAAGCCAGTCGCGTCCCGTCTGAATTGACGCTTACAGTGTATATTTCGAAAGTGCGGTTCTCATCTATATTGTGTTAGCTATGATCGGCTCAAAATAAATGGAATCAGTACCAGAATGAACAAGCCATGAAGGTTTAAGAAGTAGCATGTTTGAATATATGTGAGCCCGAAGGGTTCTGCGTCTGACCTTGCTAAACAAGTGGAAATCAGGAAGTGAGCTTTGTTGAAGGTGGCCCAACAACGTTTTTAGCATTTTTTTTTCGATTTTCGCCATAATTCTTCTGGGAGGTTTCTACCTACTCTTCTTCATAGCTCATGGTCTCTACATCTTGTCACTCATATTTACAAATCGATCTATTCGCAACTTGGATGAGCCTCATATTGAAATACTAAACCTGCTGCTGCTTCTCATATCTTTGCGTGCATACAGACATGGCTGAGAACGAGTCTGAGTTTTCAGGTGAGTGCTATCCATCTTCAAATATACTCGCTAACAGAAAGTAACAGACGACTACTGGATTGACTGGTTTCTGGGAACTAAGGGAAATGAATACTTTTGCGATATTGATCCGGAGTTTATCGTCGATAGGTTCAACCTGACAGGACTTAACATTGAAGTTCCTAAAATGCAGTCCGCCATCGATATAGTCACGGACACGTTTGATCAAGCATGCACCGATGAGGAGAGGGAAAAGCTGGAAAAATCTGCTCGCCATCTTTATGGGCTGGTTCATGCGAGGTACATTTTGACCAACAGAGGCCTTCAAAAAATGCTGGAGAAATATCAAAATTGCGATTTTGGCCGTTGCCCTCGCGTTCACTGTGACCTGCATCCACTGCTACCCATTGGCTTACACGACTCGTCGCGCCAGGCCGCTGTGAGGCTGTACTGCTCCAAATGTGAAGACCTTTACATCCCCAAATCCTCGAGACACGCAACGATAGACGGCGCATACTTTGGTACAAGCTTTCCTGGAATGTTTCTACAAGTTTATTCCAACATGGTTCCGACCAAGCCAACAGAGAGATTTGTTCCTAAAATCTTTGGATTCAAAATCCACGAGCATGCTAAACTTGCGCGATGGCAGGAAAAGCAGAGGCAGGACATGTTGAAAAGAATAGGCGATAAGGACAACAAAGAAACCGCATCCTAGCCATGACAGATTTTCTAGTCTTTTTGTAACTTTAACACACTCTCATTATATTGCGTATGTGTATTCTGCTCAACTTCTATGCGTAATTTCTCTTCTTGACTTTCCATACACTTGTATCGCGTAATGGCTGTTGACTCTACATGTATTCAAACCCTAAACCTCATTCATTTTGAAAGTGGTGAAAAAATTTATTTCTGTCCCATCGTCAAGTAGTCACTCTAGCAGGCGAAAGCAAAAGTCTACACTTCATGAGCTGACAGAAAATATGAAGGAATCGGTAGTGGATGATCCTCCTAGGAAAATTTCGGGACTTGAGTTTGGAGCGCTGAGTCCTGCTGATATTTTGAAGCAATCAGAGGTAGAGGTATCCTCAAGAGTGTTGTATGATATCACCAAGGGAAGAGTCCCCATGGAAAATGGCCCTCTGGATACAAGGCTGGTTAGTATTTCTTGGAACCCTCCTACAACGCTAACACAATCAATAGGGAGTCTCAAACAACTTTTCAGAATGTACGACTTGCCACGGAAAAATGGCCACCTGTCAGGGTCATTTCGGCCTAATCAAGCTGGCCTTGCCTGCATTTCACGTTGGATATTTCAAAGCTGTGATACAGATACTGCAGAATATTTGCAAAGATTGCTCCTCAATTCTTCTGGACGAACCTACCAAGCGCAAATTCCTAGCAGAGCTGCGTCGCCCCGGTATCGATAATCTGCGCCGAATGCAAATACTCAAAAAAATCAATGAGCAGTCAAAGAAACAACGACGCTGTGTGCAATGCAATGCTATAAATGGAGTCGTGAAGAAAGTTGGCGCTTTGAAGATTATTCACGACAAATATCGCTGGGTTGGCAAAAAGACGCCCGAAGAAAAGGTGAGCTTCGACAGTTCGTTCAACGAGGTGAAAAAAGTAAACCCTGATCTAGACAAGTTTACCAAACGCGCCATGGATGATTTGAATCCTCTGAAGGTACTACACATTTTTCAGGAGATCACGCCTGCTGACTGTGAGTTATTGGGAATGAATGCCACCAAAGGCAGACCCGAAATGTACCTGTGGCGCTACATTCCTGCTCCTCCTGTGTGTATACGTCCCTCTGTTCAGCAAGACGGTGCAAGTAATGAAGACGACCTGACAACACAGCTAGCTGAAGTTGCCTTCACTAATTCAATCATTAGGGCAGGCCTAGATAGCGGCATGTCGATCTCAAACTTGATGCGCCAGTGGGATTACCTTCAGTATTCGCTTGCTCTTTATATCAATGGAGATCTTCCCAGTTGGCCAGGTATGCAGGTAAAGAGCGTCCGGGGACTTTGCCAACGTTTAAAAGGAAAGCAGGGACGCTTCAGAGGAAATTTGTCCGGTAAAAGAGTTGACTTTTCTGGAAGAACTGTCATTTCACCGGATCCCAATCTAAAAATTGACCAGGTTGCAGTGCCTGATAGGGTTGCCAAAATTCTCACTTTTCCAGAGCGGGTCAATAGGTACAACATTGAAAAACTTAGAACTTTAGTTTCCAATGGTGCTTTGAATCATCCAGGTGCAAATTACCTTTTAAAGAACAATGAAGAAATGCGAAGAAATCTACGATATGGTCGTCTTTCTGAACTCGCGGCCAACCTAGCAATTGGAGACGTTGTGGAGCGGCATTTAGAAGACGGCGATGTAGTTCTTTTCAACCGACAACCTTCTTTACATCGTTTGTCCATTTTGTCTCATTACGCTAAAATTCGACCTTGGCGTACGTTTCGCTTGAACGAATGTGTCTGCACTCCTTATAATGCTGATTTCGACGGTGACGAAATGAATCTACATGTACCTCAGACTGAGGAGGCTAGAGCTGAAGCAATCAATCTAATGGGAGTCAAAAATAACATCATCACACCCAAAAGTGGTGAGCCCATTATTGCTGCCACTCAGGATTTTATAACTGGATCATTCTTAATTTCTAAAAAGGATTCATTTTATGATCGTGCTACTTTTTGTGAGCTTTTAGCCATGATGTCAGATGGTGATATGCATTTTGATATGCCTGCTCCTGCTATTGTCAAACCTCAAAGGCTTTGGACTGGAAAGCAGGTTTTCAGCCTATTGATCCGCCCGAACAAGCAATCTAAAGTTATTCTCAATGTTGACGCCAAAAACAAAACTTTTCAAGCCCCCCCTAAAGGGTTTCCTCCGGAAATGTCGCCTAATGATGGTTATCTTGTTGTTCGCGGAAGTCAGGTTCTTGCAGGTTCCATGGACAAAAGCACTTTAGGTGACGGTAAAAAGCACTCGGTCTTTTATACTATATTGAGAGATTATGGCCCAGATGAAGCCGCAGAAGCTATGAATCGAATGGCAAAACTGTGTGCACGATATCTCGGTAACCGAGGTTTTTCGATTGGAGTCAGTGATGTCACGCCTGGAAAAGAACTGAGTGCTCAAAAGGATCGGCTGGTTGAAATCGCGTACGCAAAATGTGATGACATGATTGAGCAGTTGAGGCTGGGTAAGCTAGAGACCCAGCCTGGTTGTAACGAAGAACAAACGCTAGAAGCCAAAATCGGTGGTGTTTTGTCGAAAGTTCGTGAAGAAGTGGGAGATGTATGTATCAAGGAACTTGACAAGTCGAATGCCCCTCTCATTATGGCCACCTGTGGATCAAAAGGCTCTACTGTCAACGTTTCTCAGATGGTTGCTGTTGTGGGGCAACAAATTATTGCGGGTAATCGAGTTCCTGACGGATTCCAAGACAGATCACTTCCTCATTTCCCCAAATTTTCAAAAACCCCTCCTTCCAAAGGTTTTGTTCGTAACTCATTCTATTCCGGTTTGACGCCTCCAGAATTTTTATTCCATGCTATTTCGGGTCGTGAGGGTCTAGTAGATACAGCCGTGAAGACAGCCGAAACAGGATATATGTCTCGAAGATTGATGAAATCGCTGGAGGATTTGTCAAGTCAGTATGACCATACTGTTCGAACCTCCAACAATGGAATTGTTCAGTTTCTGTACGGCGGAGATGGATTAGATCCGTTTGATATGGAAGGAGATGCGAAGCCTGTGAATTTCGTACGCATGTGGACACATGCAAACAATATAACATTCTCTGCTAGCGACAAGGGGCTACTGCCCTATGAAATTATTGAGAGGGCGGAAAGTATTTTGATGCCGTTGAAAAAGAGCAACGTTAGAAAGGACAACCTTGGAAACGTTATCACAGATCCTGCTCTGCAGGAACTGGAGATATATATTGACGTCGACGATCCTCAGCGAGGCTTTTACGATTCTGTTAAAGACTTTCTGGTGTCGAAGGCTACAGATCTTTCTGCAGCTCGAAAGCGCCTGAATATGCAGCCCTTGCTCACGCGCCCTCATGGAGACTATGCAAACATGAACTTTGATGAATTTGTGAATCCTAACAAAGTCACAGCTATTAACCAAGTCTGGAAAATATCTGAGCGCACAGTATTGGCGTTTATCAAACAGTGTTTGGAGCGGTATGCTAAGGCCAAGGTTGAGCCTGGTACTGCTGTGGGTGCCATTGGAGCGCAGTCTATTGGTGAGCCAGGTACTCAAATGACTTTGAAAACCTTTCATTTTGCCGGTGTTGCTTCCATGAATGTCACACTCGGTGTACCACGCATCAAAGAAATTATTAACGCATCGAAGGTTATCAGTACTCCAATCATAACTGCATCTCTCGTCAACGATGACGATGAGCGTGCTGCGCGCGTAGTAAAGGGCCGCGTGGAGAAAACTCATTTAAAAGACGTCGTATTTTTTATTGATGATGTTTATGAAGCGCATCGCGCTTACATTCGTGTCAAGGTTGACTGGAAAACTATTGAAAAGCTTCAACTTGAGCTCAACCTGGATGATATTTGCAAGGCAATTTCCAGAGCACCAAAGCTAAAGTTGCTGCCCAGTGATATTGCTGCCGTTGGAAACGATCTGATTTTAGTTAGCGTGAGAGACCTGGGTAGTACTGGAGGTATTACCAAGACACGGGCTTTAGCATGGACTGCTATTTCTTCCTCCAACAATTATGGTGCTGACAGTGACTTATTTTTCCGTGCACAGCTTCTGTGCAGAGCTTTACCCAACATATGTGTCAAGGGCTTTTCTGACATTTCTCGTGCTGTCATCAATATCAATGAGAAGAACAATAAGAAGGAATTACTCGTTGAAGGTTACGGCTTGAAGGATGTCATGACAGTTGATGGAGTCATTGGCAAAAAGACTGTCACCAATCACATTCTTGAAATGAACTCTGTTCTGGGCATTGAAGCAGCAAGATCGAGTATCGTCGGTGAAATTGACTATACTATGAGTAGTCACGGTATGTCCGTCGATCCTCGTCATATCCAACTTTTGGGAGATATGATGACCTTTAAGGGTGAAGTGTTGGGTATTACGCGTTTTGGTCTCTCCAAGATGAGAGACAGTGTTTTACAACTGGCCAGTTTTGAAAAGACTCCTGATCATTTGTTTGATGCGTCTGTATACATGAAAACAGACCAGATTGAGGGAGTAAGTGAATGTATCATTCTTGGACAGGGAATGTCTATAGGTACTGGAGCTTTCAAGCTTGTTTACCCATTACAGCTCACAAATGATGGAGAGAAAGAGCTCGGAAAGAGAGCTATTATTGGCAAGAAAAAGCCGTTTTTTGAAAGTTTTTTTTCTACTGGAAAAATCTGAAATAATGCTGTTCTGTAAATACAAATATATAGATGAATTCATGAAAGTACTTTTAGGCTGCTATCCACCGCTATTTCTGTACGTTTCTCTTGAGGTATCGAATGTTCTAGTCCCTGCTGAACTTTTCCTTGGAAAGCTTGTTTTACCACAGTGGCGTAATATTCGATTCCGCGAGTTCTGGTAGAGTTCCGAGTCATGCCGCAGTTCATGTTCCCCTAAAAGCATAGATCTAATTCATCGATTACAAAAGCGGGATGTTAGTCTATATTTATTTATCTCAAGAGGAGCATGCGCATCTCAAAATGAACTAACAAATGAGCTATCAAAAAGAACGTCGTTAGGATATTACGATTCCATATAAAAACTAATTAGTTTACAACGTGTCTCTGAACGTTCAACATTTCGCTTCTTCCAACTCATACTTAGGGGAGGGGGGGTAAGCTCATGTGCGAACATTTGAAGGGTAAAAACATAATTTATTCTGAAAGAAAAATTACACTAAAAAAAAAACATAAAGCATCAAAGGCATATACAAACGAGAAAAGAAATAGGTAAGAAATTCATTGAAAGCAAATTTGTCATGCATCCACATCAAACTAGATGTTGATTGCAAGATCAAGAAAGCCGTAAGGGTCAAGAGACTCGGAAAAGCTTATAGGCTCAGGCGAGTACTCAAAGGAACAAAACGGTTCAGGATCATAAGCAGAGATGACACTTGAGTCCTCCACAGAAACAGAACCATTAGCAGAGGGAGCATTGTTGTAAGCTACATTTCCTCTTTGGGTCCCCATAAAAAGAGAAACAGCGTCGTCTGTATCCATTTTAAAGTCATTGACGTCGTGGCTACCGCCCATGTAAAAGTCTTCCAAATCAGTCGGCTCGGGGGACGAGTCGTGAAATGTAAGAGACAAAGATTGGTCTAAATTAAGAGTATCAATAGACGACACAGTTGTGGTTGAGGCAGCATCAGAAACAAGACTCTTAGGAGAGAGCCAGTAAAATTCCTCAGAAGCAGAAGCAGCCAGAATTTCATCAGCAGCTCTGGCAGCCCATGGGTCTAGAGGAGGAGTGGTAACCGAGACGATGTCGAGACTTGTTGGCTCCAGTATCGCCGCGGGGGAGGAAGGAGATGAGCATGGAGACGAGTGAGGAGAAGGCAAAGAGGACAAAGTGGTACTGTTTCTTTGAGAAATAGGCATGTTGGAGGACTCGGCAAAAAGATCCATTTGCAATGGTGAAAGGGTCTCAGGGGCCCCAACAAGTCTAGCAGAGCCGGCTGTAGACTTTGTCCGCTTGGCAATGAGGCTTGCAGGAGAAATGGTAGCAGGAATAGCAGACGAGGCGGCATTTTGCTCAAGATTATTTCGAGAGGGTGGTTTTCGCGAAGAGGTCGTGAAAGTCATGGAAGTCGTATCAAAGAGGTCGTCGTCATCAGTAGATTTCGTATTTTTGAGGTCATTAGAAAGAGACAGGGCTTGCTTCCTAGCAGAAGCCATAGTCTTTGCTTTGGCAGCTTTGACTGACTTAGACGCTTTTGAGAGCTTTGGCTTTGCTACCTTTGCAGCCTTTGCAGCCTTAGTCCTGTCAGCTGCCACAGCTTTAGCAGAGGGTTTGGGTATGGTGGCTGAAATAGCCGCAGGGGTCTGGCCTAGGACCAAATCGGAGCCAACCTTAACCGCAATTCCGGAACTTGCCTTGGTGGCCGGTAGAGTTTGAAAGGGTTTGGGTAGGAGGGGTCTAAAAGACGGTCTAATGGGCACGTACTTTTGGCGGGGCATATTTGCGGGAGTCGCAGGGTTCCTGCAATTAGAAGCGATAGGGACAGTATTGGTAGTATTGCCAGCAGGTATGGCTGCTTTTGGAATCGTCGTCAAGGTTGATACTGCATGAGCATCAGGCGCATGAGAAGAAAAGGCGTCTTGCACTGAGCTCGATTTTTGTTTTGCAGACACGGTTGTACCGGGTAGGACAGGCAAAAACGAAGACAAAGCAGCACCACCGCTGGGCAATACGTCCATAGTAGTGAATTCTTAGCGCAGAATGGTAGGGATAGTTATAAGAAGGGTCGATGTAGTATGTATATCAAAGGGTATACATATAAGTGGAGATGCCGGTTTGTCATATACACAAAAGGGGAGTTTGCGAGGGAAAAGGTTTGCTGTTTTTTCAAACAAGAGAGAAGCGTAAGGAGGATTGGAAAAAACGTGGTAGTCAGTAGTAGAGACTGGTTGAAGATCAATAGGATTGACGCTCAAATAAAAGATTCTTGGAGGGGGTTGGTTGGTGAAAGAAGAAGAACTTGAAGCGATAAGAAATAAAACAGATCGCACAGTTCGGAGGACTTCGTGGAGGGAGTATCAGACGAGTGCCGGAGGTCTAAAAGGCTGGTCAGAACGAACGATTGACTGATTGATTGTACTGGAAGAACCGGTCATTGTTATTCAAGTATTGCGAGGAAAAATACGTACTGTGAGGCCAGAGAAGAACGGCAGATGGTTTGAATTAGATAGAGTTGAAATTAGAGCGGAAGTCTAAGTGTCGGTCTAAGTTAATAGAAGAGGGATTCTAAGAAAGCAGAAGAGAAGTATTCAAAGAGTAAGCTTAGACTCTAGTTCGATGATATCGATGAAGAAGAAGAAAAAAAAGAAGAAATAAAAGAAGAGAGAAAATTTTGAGTGAAAAGAACTGTGTTTTTATATTATTACCATGACGATGTAATGATATTTGCATAGTTTAAGATATTGTTATAAAGTGTGGATGCTGAAATATTTCACTTTCTGAGGTAGCCATACCACTAAATCTTTTCAATTAAAAACCACTACAGGAACTTACATAATTACAAGATGAAATAAACGCTCTCGTGTCAAGTCGGAAAGGAGCCAAAACGAGCGAGAAAAAAGCGCAAAAAACGCAAAAAACGCAAAAAACGCAAAAAACAAAACAAATTGCTGAAAAATTGCTGAAAAAAATGAAAAAGTTACGGGTCTCCGGAGCATTTCTGCTCCTGCCGTAACAGCCACTGCCCTGCCCGTACCTATACTAATAGCACTGGCACTATACTACTAGTAGCGCTAGTAATAGCCACCACCAACCTCTAGGACGCCATGAACAGTCTCCAAATCTACTAGCCTCTCTCGCTTTTTACTCATACCGCCATCAAAGAACTTATGGGCCCTGGACGTCGAGCGGTCATGCAAATTTGCATTGGCTGCACAAATCTAAACTAGTAGAAGCCTGCACTGGCGAGACCTACTGGACTCACGAGACCACTGAGACGGATGAGACTGATCGAGATCCCTCGTGGGTCCGTTGGCGGCCATTTCTTCTTCTTTCGTGCTATTCTGTTGTAGACGCATTTTTCATCCATAGATATATAGATATAGCCACTAGTCAAGATGTACTGTAGGCTCGTTGCTCCTAGCTCCATATCTCTGAACCATTCATATCACATCAAATCAAATTATATCACGTCGCGTGGGTAGACTAGTCTAATTCAAAAAAAAAGACATTCATAACTCTTTGGGCTGCTGCTACAGTATATTGGCTGCGTGAAATTCTTAGACTTATAGTATACCTATAGTAGACTTATATCATCGTCGGCCTACCGTGGCCAGTGAATTCTACTGCTAGAGTACCATAGTAGAGTCTCTATTCATCCAGTATTTAGATCTCGATGCCGTCCACCGAGTAGGTTCTTATATAAAGCTCAAGCCTTGGAGTCGAGTATTCTCAATTATCAATGATAAATCTTACAAGCTTTCTTCTGAGTTTTCTTCTCTCCATCTTTCCACCTCTTCTGTTATTACATGAATATTGCAAATTCATCAGGAAGACTTGGCTGGTAAAACCCCTGAGACGCTGAACCACTGAAATGCACAAGCCAGAGGCTACCTTTATAGACAACCCTTAGAGTCTGCGCCGACAATAATGGTAAACTCTTAAAGAAGAAGCTCGGGTGCGGTTGTGGTTCCTTTCCCGTTTTACCTCTGTGGTACCCGCCGCTCAGTTAATGCTGGGATACCATGACTATAAGGCAATCAAATAAGAGCGGTTTTCAACGCTTGACAGTGAACAGTGAACAGCGAAAAGCATCAGCAACAGCAACAACAAAGTTATAACTGGACTATTGATCACGAATACACACAAAACATAAGCGCTAGCAGACAAAAAAACGCTAGGTTGAGACCGCTGGGGCTACAGTGACTGCTCCAGGATCTAGAAGTATTCGTTGTTTGTGAAGCCGATCGCGCGTTTGACTGGTCGACTATCGACGTTGAGTTAATGAAAGAGTCTCCACAAGAACAGATAATCACGGAGGCAGCAGAGTCATATGTATTTATCAAAGTGAGATTGGAATTGTTGCTCTGGCTGTGAAATATACCCATAACTTGGCGAGTGCATTCCGAGCATGAGGGAGACAGGTCGTAACCTGCCGTGGGATACTGAGACCCAAAGGGCAGTAAGTACAAGAAAGCGTCTGATGAATCGTTATAATTGAAAAGCGCCCTTGTATAGCAGTATTTTGCTTGTTCGGCAGTTGAGTTAGATGAATGATTACTTGACTGGCCTGCCTGGCTCAAAGTCAAGCATGTAGCTTCCTTGACCACTTGGTATGCCTGAAAATCACCATAGGCCTGTGTGACCAAAGGGTTCTCAAGCTTAAAGTCCGCGAAGCAGTTTGACGCCGTTATTAGATCATTTCCCAGTGATGCCATGAGATCAGCACAGCTAGAGGTATGGGCAGAACAAGACAAATTCAGTACAGACTCTACAGATTCCAAGCCTTCTTGCACTGTTTTGAAGTAGGACTGCGAGTTTTTCAAGTAGAAAGAAAGGGGATAGCAGGCAATAAAATCGTCATTGGCCAGGAATGATTTGAAAAAAGCTGGGCATGATGCTTCTGTAAAGTTGTTGCCGAGGGCGGTGTCAAAAGCGGTTGGAACGCTCATAATGTGTGCGTGTGTGTTGTTGGGTGATCGCAAGTGTTTGCAATTTTGAGCAGAACGAACTGACTGCGAGATTTATACAGAGAGGAAGAGGAAGAGGAAGAATGTGAAGGAGGAGGAAAAGGGCCTTAATGGAGCAAGGAGACTTTTTCCCTTCACTGAGCAGTAGGGCTGAACTGCGAAAGCAGAGATACCGATGGCTGTTTTTGAGAGTTGCAAGGTCTAGACGCTGTAGCAAGCTGTGATAAACTTTTGTGCGGCGGTATAAGTCTGTAAGATGTTGATATCTCTAGAAATTGTCTGCAAGATAGACTTGCTGTGTAGCTGTAAGACTTTGCTAAAGATCACGAAAAGTTCCTTGTTAAAAGCCTTTCAAAGGACCAAAGGGTAGCCTTTTCTTCAAGGATCTTTCCTCATCGCCTGCTATTATATATAGAACTATAGACTTAACCAGTTATAGGCAAATGATCAAGATCACGATTACAGGCTGGTGCTAACTATTATCAATGTTAATGTGATTAACTGCTGCAAATAAAGAGTATGCTCAATTTATGTCCTATTCAGGTGCTCTGGATACTTTACTTGCACCTTACGCGGGCTTTGCATACTCCCCAGCCTTGGATAGCTGTGCACAAACACAAATTGGGAGTTTAAGGCCTTTTGACTGGCTGAAATTGGTGAAAGAATTACGGAAATGTCCAAGATGGTTACCTCTTGCGGACTAGAATCTCAGTGACTACCCTCAACAAAGCTGTATCAAGCTCATTGGAGAACCTCTAGACGTCGAAGCATTTAGGGACTTCTTGGGCCTAGTCTGTTCCAATCTAGTGCCTTTAGCACTATTCTTGAAAAAAATCCTATTTCTCGATTTGGACTGGACAGGGCTAGGCTAGACTGGTCTAGGCTTAGTGTGGTTCGCTCTCTGTTCAAATGGCTGCCAACAATAGCTCAACGCCATTTGTTTGACTTCACTATTCTGATGTCAAGTTGTCAATGCTTTGGTGTCACACGTTCAATGTCAACTGTCATGCAGACACCAACACGTCTGACAGTTTTATTAGTCAGCTACATGCGCGACACAAAAAAATGCATCAGGCCAGCACACCCATGTTCAGCCATCACAACGCGCACGTACTCTAGCTTGAGCTCAAACTCACAGGCAAGCGCTGGTATGATTACCAGTAATTTCGAAGAGTTGATGAATGGATGTTGACGCCTTTGTCAATATCAATGCTGGTTGTGTTAGCTGTGCTAGGTCTGTCAGCGAAGAATTACAGAAGTCTCTTTAAATTCATCACGTCGTGAGTCAGGACATTCTACGCAGTAACCACTACCACCGACACATGCACACCACTTTCACAGTTAGGCTGCAGTGCCTTCATGACCACCATCATCATCCACTCTAACATGCCTTGCAGCCTTGCCATCACCTTCTACTGCATCATTGCCGCCATCACCATTTGACATG
>JAJMAH010000217.1:0-18766 GCA_030564925.1 Geotrichum aggregatum
ACAAATGTAGACCAGGCTTTTCGGTTAAAAATTAACTCACGCAAGCCTTAGTCTTTCATGATTCTTCACGAGCAGGCAAAAAGCGTCGACCTCGGGAATGTTTATCAATATTGGTGCAGCAACATACTCCATGCCTTGTGCGTACCCAACCTCTAGATCAAAAAGACTGTGTTCCCCTTAACTATTCTAAACGACGTTTTGGAATCTCCAAGTTCCAGAAAGATGATTTTCTCTTAATCAGTGCCAATTTCGAGCTCGCGCGGACTTGATTCTACAACAATCAATGAATACAGTTCTTCTAGGCAGTTTGACTTAGATGCCAACACAATCTACCACACAACACCTCCAAAGTTTGCTAGGCATTTCTGATGCAAGAGGTAAGGAGATCAAATATTGATGGATCGTTGGAATCGCTGTAGTTTGCCACGGCTTAAACGTTGAAGTCTATTTTTTATTACTTCACATTTATCACGCAACTGCATTTTGCCATCCATCTAATGGCCTGTAACTCTAAACGCAATAGAAGCTGTGGATTCTGCCTGTCCTTTTTTCACGTCCAGCCGCGACATGAGCATTCCAAAATTGGCAGTGGATGAAAAAGAAGCTCGCTTCGAATTGAAGCTAGTTCAGCTTGACGACGCTCTATTTGGGATGAGCCAAAAGTCGTATTGCCGTAAGTCAAAACCCGAATCACTCTTGAAAATTCCCCCTCCGAATCAGACAAGTCCTGTCAAAAGCGCCCGTGTTGAAATTTTTTGTTCTACACAAAATATGGAAATTTTCTGGGGCAGTCTTTTGGTCTTGCTGCTATATCTAACTTCCAGTACAAGGCAATCTGGCCGAGTTGGTCTAAGGCGTAAGGTTAAGGTCCTTATCTCTTCGGAGGCAAGGGTTCGAATCCCTTGGTTGTCATTACTTTTTTTGCCTCAAATTTTTTCTACCTGACCTCTCCTTGGTATCAGATTAACGACATCAACGCACTAATCATTTTAGAGGGCAAAAATAGATTTAGGGCTAATTTGGCTTTGGACATTAAACTTTTTGGTTACCACTTGCCCATAAAATTATTTTTGTATATACATAGCTTCTTCCACATGGAAGAGGTTGAGGACGCTAGCAATTGGAGCATTATAAGCAAGCGGAAACAAAGGGAACGATATAATAATTTGTCTATGAAAGCGATTCTAATTCGGACACTTGCATGGGTGAGCATAGTACCTTCAGCTTTGAACAGGCCTGATAGTGAAACATCTGAGAAGCTAGAGCACCTGCAGGTCAGAGAACGACTATTGCATCTCAGCAACTTTCCTCTCTCTGAAAGACTCCAGTTCGAAAACTTTTGACACAACGAAAACGGCAACAGTGACAAGATGTAAGCAACTGGCTGGCCAACCACTCTGATAGACGCTCACATGATGTTGACAGATATAAAAATCTTTAAACTTTAATGTTCAAGATGAGAGGGGAGTCTGGAGATTATATACTTTATATAATTGTAATGCCTATATCTGGAGGAAGTCGTTTTTTTTTTTGAATAATGCAGATAGGTAGATAATCATTTCATAGTCCTAGTTAAACGACTAATGCAGGCCAGTATGAATTAATGGCTTGTCTTAGCTTGTGTTTTGGTAGAGCGATGGAGTCAACATACGAGCCGATTTATTGAGGAAGATATAGAGAGTGCTAGCATGGCTCGTCTCTGCTAACTAAATTATGGTTTCGCTTTTCTGAATCAAAGTTTTTTTAGTTCCAAATTTTCGTTATCTAAGCTTTGGAGCTTCTCATCGTAGATTATTTATGGGTAAATGGATAAACAGGTTGGTGCTGCGTCAAGCGAGCTATGTAAATGCAAAAGCATTAAAAAAGAACCTTGAGCTGAAATGAGAGATCTGGACGTCAGAAGAGAAAATCTGTTAGAATTCCTCATTAAATACCCGTATGAACTCAAGCTCAAAAGTTTATAAAATTGGTCTCTTGGCCCAGTTGGTTAAGGCATCGTGCTAATAACGAAATCTTCTCGTAGTTGACGCGAGGATCGGCGGTTCGATCCCGCCAGAGACCAGTTTCTTTTTACTATGCCAGGATGAATTTGATTCTTTAAATGAGAGATAGTACGTATGCCGATTATCGCATGTAGTGGGCTTTTATGTCGTCGAATTTATCCGAGACGGAAGAATTTTGGATATTTAAAATCGAAATAAATAGAATAGTCAAGAAGTAGAAGAAAAACAGGGAGGGGGGAGTGCATGGAATTCTCATTATGAAGGTACCGCATGCATGAGCTCTATCACGGTACCACAAAGCGCGCTGCGTCTAAGCGCTCATTTCATTCTCTTTGGTTTGATGGGGCAGTGAATACAGCCAGCAGCTTTGAGTTGTAGATTTGGAGACTGCCAGAGACAGAACATCTAGCAGTTGAAGATGGTGCCCTCTTTTTAGGGGGTTGCAATTGTCTTCACTAAGGCGATGGTGCCTCGTGTTGAGAGCTATTTTTTGGGCCTTGAAGACGCAGCTGGTAAAGACGGCTAGTCCTGGGCTTTTATATTTATGTGACGAGCCGATGGGAAGGTTGTCGGTGGGACTAGCCTAGTCTTGCCTGCGAGTGCCTGTGTCTGACACCGAAGCTGACTCGGCAAGTTGGCTCGACAACGGGCTAAGCAGATGCAGAACGCGTGATATTTTATTCTTTGGAAACAAGGCGTCGATCACTGCGCAATGCCAACGTAAGCTTTCAGCAAGCCTAGCCCTGGGTACGTATACCGTCCGTCGTCTAGCTGCATTGTAGTCAAAGATGGCCTGGCCCAGGGCAGGCAGCCACCCCCAAGAACTCCAAGCGCCTGGGAGCGTGATAAATATGATCAGTATTGCAACAGCATTGGAAAGGTGATTGTAATGGCTCTCAGTTACCATGCCTGCTGGGCCTGAATCTGCCCAATCGCGAGTCGCTTAAGGCCCCAGGAAGTCTCAGACAAATCAAATTGGGTTTCTGCTTTGGTGGTGGATCTTCAGAGCGTGTCAACGTGCTCAGTAGAGTCCAGTTCACGTAGTCTAATCTAATTGCAAGTCTACTTCACAATCCAGTTCAATCTAATCCAGTCACTTTTGAATTTTCTAGCCACTAATATAAGCATAAAAGGCCGTGATCTGTGCTTGCAAATTACCTGTAATTCAAACGTTAACCTTCCTGGATGCCAGACTATCAGTGAAGAGTCTGTGAACTTTGGCCGAACACACCCAGCAGCAAGTGAAAAGAGTCGGGTCGGGCCTAACTCCCAAGTCACATCACATAAAGAAACTGCGCAGGTGTTCGTCATCAACATGAAGTTTCCATCTGATAGCTGTGCAGCCCATGCATGAGTATGCGTTACCTTACAGGACGCATGCTCAACACAGGAACTTACTTTGAGCCGCAGATTTGCGCTTATAGATCAAAGTAGGACCCGGATGATGTCAGTCTATCAGAGCTGACGTTCCCATAGAAACCTAATCTATTTATATCGCCACTATACATTAATAATTAAATAGCGCACCGTTTGATAAGCAAGAGGTTGAGCAAAAGAAGCAAAAGAAGCAAAAAAGGGCCCAAGCAGCCTAAAATCCTTGTTTTATGCTGTGCCAGCCTGCCATTGCCTACTAATGCTATAAAGCAACTTTACACCTCTCACCCAATATCGTGGTAGTGGTGTGGTTAAATATCGCAACGCACAAAGTGTAGCGCACGCCAGGCTTGGGTGTGAGGTATAACAACATCAGTCCTGTCGCAAGAACAGCTTGATCAGAGTCTGGCCACTTGGCAAATTGGCTTGTGATTTCTTTCTTTTCCCTACCACTTTCTCATCTGCAAAACGTGAACGCTGAATAGCATACAAAATCATTCATCTACATCTTGGTCAAACTTCGAGTCGCGGTCTCTAGCCTTGTCGCCGCTGTCCTCCAACTGCCAGAAAGTTTCAAGCAACAGCAATATCGATTGAACAAGAATCAAATAAACATAAAGACAAAAAAGACAAAAAAGACAAGAAAGCATAAAAAGCAAAAAAGCAAAAAAGCAAAAAAGCGAAAAAACAAAAAAACAAAAAAACAAAAAACTTAAAAAAGCAAAATACTCAAATAAAAGCTTTTATAGAACGCATACTCTATTTTGAAAGAGGAGGGAAAAAAAAATCAAATCAAAAAAAAACTACTTTCACAGTTTCTCATGGAAAATCTCCAAAAAGCTCTAAAATCGCTATTTTATTTCCTTCTTCTCTCTTCATTCTTTCTTGTTTTTCCACCATCGAGCCCTTCTTCTACGCCTCTACTGTCGTTCTTTTCTATTTTTTCCTCATTGCCTTTTCTTAACATCCTTATTCTCTCGTTTTTCCTCAGCATGCATACCCTACAAACCCTTTAGAATCTGTCCTCATACTAAAGCTAAAACGCTACAATCAATGAACTCCCACACCCCACTGGCAACCTCTCTCACTGCCACTGAGTCTAATTCTCAAAGCATGCCGTACAGCATGCCAAAGTCCCTCTCAACTTCTTCCAGCACTGGTGCTTTACGCGATCGCGACATCAACCAAGAGCATGATATCCGTTCACCTTCCAGGCGATTTTCCTTCAGCTCGCTCTTTACACTAGCTCCTCCCAAACTCAGTCTAAATCGAAAAGTATCTACTGTTTCACTTTCAGACAGTTTTCTACCGCCCCCAAATGATTGCCAAACAACACAAGATCCTTCACCCTCCAAAATACTCGGCGCAAATGAACTTTCCGATTCCTCTGATATTGCTGACAACGACAAGTTCACTGCAGTTGTATTTCCCTCAAAGTCTTTTCAACTTCACAGCAATGAAAACACCATTCCTGCATGCACGTCTTCCACCACCTACTTCAGTCCCGTGTCTGAAACAGGCCCCACACATCCCAGCCTCCATCCTGCACATATCAATCTCTATAACGAAGCGCAAAATTCTTCCTTCATTAGTTCAAGCGTTTCTGTCAACTTCCGCCCAACATGCAAGCGGGCTGTCTCTACTTCTACGCAGCGCAAAGCTAAAGGGGAAGGGTATGGTGACTTCAAACTTCTCGACTCCGAGTACCACAAGTTCATGTCCAAAACTGGTGTCAACAAGGCAAACGTGCTTCGGCTAGCTCTTCTACCCTTTTTGAGGCAACAGCGCGGGGAATTTTTAAAGTCAAGCTCTGAAGATAGCATAAAGCGTGTACGCATCCTCCAAAAATGGTGGCTGGGCATCCTTGGTGCTTTGCGTGACCGTGAACGCCCGGTATCCGGGTCTGATCGCTCAGCCTATTTAGAAGCTGTTTCCGGTCTGGTTGCACGTAATGAGTGGGTATCAACTACTAGCGCTCCACGTGAAATATTTGAATCTCTACTCTACGACACCCTTAATTACGTCATTGCAAAGCTCTCTCTCAAAACAGTTCCCGTTACCTTTGCAGCATTTGCTGGTAAAATACTGGCATATGCTTTTTTTTTCGCACCTGGAGTTGCGCCGGTCCTTCTAAATTTACTCTCGGTTTCTAAATCCGATATCAAAAGGCTTGTGGCCTTATCATTTCCTGTGACTCTTCCACCTCATTATACCGACATTGCTAGTGCTGCTAATCTAGTGCGCTCTAGCTTTCCTTTGCATGTATCTACGCTAATTGCTAGTACCACCCCTACTGAAAAACCAAGCGCTCCACCCTTAGTTTCCGAGCTCTTTGGGCCCTGGTCTCGAAGGTGGTTATGCTATAACAGCGATGTTTTTTCTTCCTTTTTCAAGCACTACTACACAGTCATTGCGCATATCCTTCCTGCTGAGTTGCCTTGGAACGCACACCTTGCTTCTCCCGGTCTCATTATAATCCACGCATTTTTTCTTCGCACTTTGGACCTCGTCGTCAATCCCCGAAAACAACCGTCTAGAACGTATGTAGTAGTTTCATCACTACGTGTCCGTTATTTTTGCTAACCTAACTTAGTGAGTTTACTTCCCAAAACGTAGATATTGGCCCCGGTCTTGGTCGGCGTCGAGTTGATCAGCTCAAAATGCTGGCTTCTATTCGCGAAGTTCTACATAACGAAGATGCTTGTACTTCTTTTTTTGAGCCCTTCTGCATGCAGTTTGAAAAGATTGTGCACGCTGTCACTCTTCGCACCAGTCTTTATGATGTGGAAAGCTGCATCACACTGTGTGATCTTGTAGAAGAGTATCTAGCGAGCCTGGTTATTGCGGAGGGTCATACCAAGCATCGAATTCTGATCCAGAAAGACAAGGCTATTGACTGGAAGTTTTGGATTTTGCCTATCCAGCGCATGCTAGACGGAGAAAATGTTAATACGATTCTTCGTGCTCTGGCCTTTCTATTCAACATCTGGGACCATTTCCCTATAACTTCTAATGATGCTTCTGGGCCAAGCGATGCCTTCGCTAAGACAACAACAAAACAAAAGAGTATGTTTGATTTCTTTGATAATCAGGAGGGCCTGCGCTGGAATTGCACTGTTTGGATTCTTTCTCCAAAAATGTGGAAGACCTACTTTTGCCATTGGAATCCTTTGGTACGCTCGTACTACCTGAGGTTGATTTGCTGGAGAGTTGCTTCTATTGGCCCAGACAGTGGACTTCTTTCCCCTGTTTTATACGCGAATTACAACTCAGACGCTCGTTACCTTTTGTATCAGAGATTGCGCTACACTTATTCCCGCTTCGACGATCTCCAAAAACTTTCTAAATCGAACAGCCAGGCAGCAATCTCCGCACTTGCATGCACACCCGCTATTAATAGGAACCTCATGATAACTTTCAACCCTGCATGTTCTCAACCAATGCCCTCTATATCCCGGGCTTATCCAAGTGAAGGCTTTTTTACCCCAACTGAGCATGGAACAATAAACAGACCATCAAGTCCTAACAAATCTCGCCGTATAGACCCTTTTGAAGTTTTTGATGACGTTGCTTACTCCTTTCCTACTATGCCGCTTGCTTCTGACTTACTACCTAATCACCGCAGAGACTCGGTCGTTGTAGAATCTATTATACCTAAGAAGTCTGCATCTACGTCTGCTATTTCAGTCCTGGGAAGCATGATTAAAAAGAAGTGGGCTAGTATGCGGAATGGAGGGAGCTCTGGTAGCTTGAAAAATATGGCGGAAAGGCCTAATATGCCCAACGAAATCACCAATAGGAATAAAATGTATTCCACGTCAAACTACCCACCTTCTCTAACGTCATCATCTACTATGTCTTCTTCTTCATTTGTGCGGACACCTGCATCAAATCTATCACAAACGGACCTTCATTCCCCACAGTCATTTTCTTCGCTCTCATCTGTCGTGAGTCAAGAGGTATGGTCTTCCCCTTTACCTTCTGGCGTTCCGATGTCTCCTACTTCATTAACAATGAGTCTGATACCGCCACCACCTCAAATACTTCGCAAGCGCCCTGAAATCTCACGCCCTTTATACAAGTTTAGCCTCGAGTTTATTGATACGGCAGCGTCTGAAGTAATACCTGGCAATATTAAAGTGCATGATTCTACTTATTCTCACGTCAAATTTCCTCGACTGCCTTTTGACTTTGCGCGTGATCAATCTTCAATGTTTAAAGATGACCCACCTTATGATTTTGAGTCAGAGGAATCAAGCGATGGGGAAGAAGGAGAGACTAACGCAGAAGACTTTGAATACACAAAACTAAGTTTTCGAGATCGTGCGAGGCACATTGCAGCAGACAATATGAAGTATTGGAAATACGGCGGACGATCTCTCAACGAGTGGGATGCAATTGTCAAAGAATTTCAAGAGTTTGTGAGCAAACGCCGAAACGACCTTGGTATTGTACGTTTTGAGGACCTGTCGTTTCCATTCATGATTGCAGAAATCCCTGCCAAGGCTATTCTCTGAGCCAATTTGACGCATCGATATTAGTGATGTCATTATTCTTTCTATTGCTATTTATTATTTATTGTGGTGCTCATATATATTCAAGCACCATATACAGAAATTGACTGAGTTTTCAGTTTAATTCGTTCACGACATGTAAATATTGAATCACAAAATGTACAAGTATTGGGATAATTGCTAAAAGTTGGGATTACGAAGGAAGTTTGGAAGCAGCTATCAAGATGATTGCTCCCAGCCGACCCACAGCTTCTTTCGCCGCCTTCCAGTCGCCAGCCTCAATCGCGTCTCTTGCCGCCGGGAACGTCCCCCACAAATACCCATCTTGCGTGGGATGCCATAATTGTGGACCAAAGACAATATGTTTGAACCATTTTCTCCCTGGGATACCTTTAAAATCCAAAAGATGCTTGTCGATATTGACCAGTCTGGCGTTCCATGACCATCTAAAATGCATGTAAGCCGGGGGTTCACCGGCAGACGCACCGAGGGCAACCCACGAATCGCGCCAGACGGCGAAATAGTCGTAGGCGGCCTTGATTTTCTGGGCAGCTTCATGGAGGGGCGAGAACTCAAGAATTTTTGAGCCCTCTTCTGTCCAGGACGGTTGCGATTGCGCATACCTTTCTAAGTCATCTGTGTATGTGTTGAGTGCGTCTGCGTAGGCTCCAATATCGAAGGGGATGATGGGGTCGTCGGCCAGTTTAAGAATGAGCTTACTGAGAATGTCGGCCAGAGTTTTGTGGTACTCGAATTTTGGATCACCAAATTTCTTCATCCACTCAGCAGAGTCAAAACAGCTCTGTTTTGGGTACCCGTTATTGCCTGCATCTGTTTTGCTTTTGAAGCCTAGCTCTAATGATGCCATGCCGGCATATGACTGAAATGGAAGATGATCCGTCGGTGTGTCAAAAGGTTTAAGATCATCACGCTGAAACTGGTCGGCTATCGTCTTGTTGTGGATTGGATCATATACAGTTTCAAGCACTTCCTGAACGGCTGTTTTGAGCATAGGATGACCCTTGATATCCAGCATGTGTCCTGAGATGGCATCATCCAGATTGATGTAAACCACACCAGTTTGGCGCAACGTATTGATATTATACTCGACCCATTCCGTCGTGCCAGCCAAGTTTTGGTCCCCGCCGTCCCAGCTTGCGAAATAAATGGACCGCAACGGAACCCATTTTAGCTTGGAACGCATTAGCGTGAATATACGCGCCACTTCCAGCATCACTGCTGTTCCCGATGCTGACCCGGCGGCGCCGTAACACCACGAATCCCTTTTGGCCCCAATAATGATTGCCAATTCCTTCTGTTCTAGGCCTTCTAGTTTGGATCGAACGTTCCAAATGGGATGCCGTTCTTTAATAATTGGGTAATTGACTAGCCGCGCGTGAGGACTTGACGAGTTTCCTGTCCACCATTCTGTAATCTCTGGCTCCTGAGATGACCATTCGTCGATTTTGAGGCCAGCGCCCATGATACTTTCTAGAAAAGGTTTGACATCTCTCCATGACACAGGAACAGCAGGTATTTTGGGTAAATTCAAAATATCTTCTGGCGCTGCAATTCTTTCTGAAGATATTGACGAATACCCAGGCGACAGTACATCGCCTGGAATCAGAGCGGAGATAGCCATACTGCTACGCTCAACGGCTCCTAATGGGTAATCTGGTCCCTCTGGCCAGAGTGCACTGTTGCCTGATTTGTCACTAAACGTTACCACACCTACAGCTCCTGCAAGCTCCGCCTGCCTCACCTTCAAGCCCGACTCCATCTTTCCGTTCTTAACGATGACAATGCAACCTTCAAGTGAAACACCCTCATTTTTTAGCCGAGAGAAATCCTCTTTTGTACCGTAGTTGGCGTAAACTAAAGGTCCTTGTACCTCGCCAGAAGCCGACAATGCATGAAAAGGACGAGGCTGCGCTTGAAAATTGGTTGGATGGTTGTAAACGAGATCTTCTTTCATCGAGGCAGTATAGGGGTTATCTCCCAGCAGCTGCAACTCGATGGCCGACTCAGTTTCATTGGGATAAGAAATATAAGCAGCATGCTCTGTTAAAGACACCTGCTTCATGCCAAACGATATCATCTGGTCTTCAACATACTTGGCTAATGTAAGGTCACCGGTGGTACCAGCTAGATGAGGCATCGACGACAGGTACTCTAATCTGTCTTTCATTTCGTCTGGGCTGATGGAACTTTTCAAAAATTCCACAAGCTGTTCTCGGTCGTAATACTCGCCGCCAAAAACGTCTTGTGTCCCTGGCAGAATACCGGATTCAAATGCAGCATAAATGAGTAAAAACACAAAAAATAAGTACAAGATTCGCTTCAGTATTAGCGGGTTTCCGAATCTTGAAATAAATGTATCAAACTTGATACCAATGTAGTTGAAGAACTCCACAATTGGATCCAGCATGCGTTGAACGGGAGATATGATTTTCGTGCTCAAGCTGACTGCTATTCGTTGTGAAGCCATGCTTGCTCGAGCGGAAAGCGAAGGTCGAGAAGAGGTGGGTTCAATCACCTCAAACTGTTCTATTTCCCGTCGGATAGAATCTATAGATGTATTTTGTTGGGGGCGTCGCGAGCTGAGCTGTTCATCGTCAGATTCGCTTTCTAAAAGTGAATCGATATCACTGTCGTCACTATCTTCAGCATTTGACGGTCGATGAGAAGGACGAGGAGTAGAATTTGAATGAAGTAAAGATCCTCCCTCACCAGCGGCTTCAGCTTCGCGTTGTTCGCTGAAAGCAGCTTGGTAGTTGTCGGCCTCGCCAGGATCGTAAGGCGGTGGTAGCCCTTCAGGAGGTGGTGGAGGAGGCTGAACTGGAGTTGGCGTCATGGCTCAACGCAGTATGTACACTACTGTTTGAGCAAAACTGGTCGGAATTATATTTGTGACGAGCCTTTCACAAAGTCATGAGACGTCCATGTAGATCTATCGTACAGATTGTATTCAAGAGTTCTGTCGAGATGGGTCTGACCGCTTGTCACTTTTGCGAGGATGGAGAGGTACTGCTAATATCGGAGAGAGAGAGAGAGAGAGAGAGAGAGAAATCAAGAAAGGCCGGAAACTAAACACAGCCATACAAGAAGCAAACAGCCGTAAAGATCCAATTAATTGAAGAGTTAGTAATGAGTTGAAAATGATTCTGGAAGAGACACTGTTGATTCGAATACGTCGCCTGTGCTAGCTCAATTTTGAGGGTCCAGATACCTGGGTTAGGTCATTGTTGCGCGGTCTTGGCGACGACGCATTTAAACGTGAGGGTCTCTAGAAGAGACAACAAACCTTGAACATGAAGCAACCTTAAAGGCTTCTGACATTCACCTGAAGCTTTGCAAAAAGAATACATTGTCTAGTCTACTTTACATCTCTCATGGCTATGCCAACACGTATATCATTATTTATTACTCGGGATTGAGCTTACTTATTAGTTATGGTCGCCATGAACTGCTCAAAGAACTTTTTGAAAGTCTTGACGTCGGAGTTGCCTAGCTGCTCCAGATACCCGTTGCTGTATTCTGCCGAAAGCCCTACACTAGGGAAATAACTTTCTGACAAATATCGGAGATAAATATCGCGATGAATATCAACGATCAGATATTGTAGACCTGCAAGTTCACCCAAAAGCGAGCGCATTTGAGTGTCTTTAGTGTTGAAAGAATCCTTTGCAGGGATTTCAAATGAGATATGCGACATGTGCTCTAGTGTGAATTGCGCGAATCCAGGAACAGATTGACCCGCAAGAAAGTCGCCTTCTTTAACCTGGCCGTTTCCCCAAACTTGAAGCATCTTGCTTAAATTTAAGACAGCCTGCTTAACAGACTGATCGTCACCGCCTTCAATGTCTCGTGCAAACGTGAGAACAGAGTGTAGTACCTCTTCATATACCCGGTCAGTTTTGGAGAAGAGAAGCGCACCCATGCCGTTGTTTAGAATGTTAGAAATCAGCTGGAGGTAAGCCCGTATTAAGTCTCTCCTAAGAATTGCAGCATCGGTAGACCCGTGGGCTGCAGTAGTCCCGTTGTCATTGAGTGCCTTTGATATTAATTGAAATAAAGGGACCATTAGTGATTCAAACATGTTGAACACACTAGCTTCATTGCGGAATTTGTGAACAAGGTGGCCTAGGAATCCAAAGAAGTCCATTAGTTCATGAACTTGACACTGCTCAAACAGACAGCTGATCAAGCGCCTGACTTCTGGAAGAATTTCCAGTCCAAGAACCGGAATAAGACGAGAAATGGCAAACCGAGCGGCGTCACGGATAATCTCAGTTTGGCCAGCCTGCTCTAAAGCAGTTATGATCAATTGAGTTGCTCTTTTAAATTCTTGGAATACTGGCGGGTCTAAAACTTTGACTGACTCTTCTGTATTGGAAGAAGATCCGTAGTCACTGAGTCCTCGAGCAAATGTACCAATGGCCATCAAGTCGTGATGAATTTGTAAAACAGCCAGCGAACTTGTGGATGATTGCTGAAGAGATCTTTCGACATCGGAATATATGTTTCCAAACAAGTCTTGGAGAAGTGCTACCTTGTTAGGACCGGAGCTCGAGCACAACAACAATCCACAGAGTTCGAAAAGATAGAGTTGGCTATCGAAAGAACCCGCATGAGTTGCCTCCTCGGGTGAAATCGCCTGTATGTTCTCTCCAGGAAGCTCAGCCTCGATTACAAGCAGACTCTTAATTGATGCAAAAACGTTTTCTGATATATCTCCCACTAGGTTTCGTACTGATTTGATGAATCTAAAAAAGAGATACCAGCAGCGTACTTGTACTTTGCGATTTGGGTTGTGGATACCAAGGGGAGAAACAAAAGTTTCCAGAACTTTGGCCATGGCACCACCAGTAGAAGACTTGAAAAGAGAACAGTGCCTATTCACTAATTCAATGTAGTAAAGCTGTACAGAAGGGTGATTCATAGCGACGACGTTACTGTCAATCATTTTAAAAAATAGATTGGACATGGCACGAGAGGGTCGCGTCTCGACTCCTTTGGTCAAAGTAACAGCACCGTTTTTAAGGCTATCACTGAAAGCAGTCAGCTCAAATAGACCAAGCTCAACGTCTCTCCAAGAGGTTACGGCCGCGGGATCAAATGACTTGTTGACCACAGACATGATCTCATCAGTGTACAAATCCACATCTATGCTGGCGATTTGGTCCTGAAGTAGCTTGAGTTTGAAGCGGAATTCAAGAAATTCTGTTTCGCTTTCGTCCTCACCTCCAGCCCATGGAACGTCTTCGTCGTACTTCATCTTTGCGACAAGTTTGGGTAGAAGGGACAAGAGCACAGCTCGACGTTGAGCTGAAATAAAATTTGAGTCAGGAGGAAAGTTTATAACTTGACGGGCCGCATTTTTTTCCATTAGAGAAGTGTCGACCTTTGCTTTTTCTTGCTTTGAATCTTTGCGCACAAAAGCCAAGTAATCTGATAATGATGGCAATACTTGGCAAGAGATTTCAATGCTTTCTTTGTTCAGGTAGTGTATCACTGTGGGTATAAATTCGTTGAACATTTTTTCTGCTTGATCTGCGTGGTCTTTGTCAAGTACAGAGCCAGATGCTATTGAAGTAGAGCCGTCCAAGATGTGGGCAAGCTCAAGAGCCACTACATTAGACAGCTTAGCTATTCTTTCATCGTATTCATCATTATCAGAGGAGGATATCTGTGATAGAACATCTTTGAGACCTAGTAACTGGATAAGTTCCATCTTGTCACTGGGCTTCATTTTCTTTCCAATAATTTCCACCAGGGTATCGCAAGTAGAAAGAACATGTTCTTCTTTGTAGAGACAGTTGAATATGAGGGCGAGATACTCCTGCTGCACAATTAGGGTAATGTCAATCCACGAAATCCATCCTCCAATTACTTTGAGAACGCCATCGATGATTTCGCGCTGCACTGGGCTTTCGTTGTTTGAGCTGTAGTACTGTAAAATGTTCATCCACGATGCAGCCAGTGTAGTGACGTCTCGTTCCCTGATAACGTCTTTAAGATTATTGTTGCGTTTTGTCACAGCTGGCTCACGCATTATCAAGTTGTCGCCAATCTCCTCGTGAATCACTTGCAGAATCCGGAGATACAAGTCGACGGCATGGCTATTACCCACTGGAGCTGACTGAGCCCTCAGCAGGCCCAACAAGTCAATGAAAAACGAGGGCCATATAGACTCGTAGGAAAGAATAAATACATATGCAAGAGTTTGAGCAAGTTTGTTTCGTAAAAAGCTGGCTCCAAGGGCGTCGGATGGGTTTTCGAGAGCTAAAGAACTTTTGATAAAGCGTAATAGAGAGTTTTGAGTGTACTGTAATTGTTCTTGGCCGAGACGAGGTAATGCAGAGTCTATAACTTGAAGGGAGAAAAAGCGGGATTCTGGAGAGCTACAAAAAGTTAGAGGAGATCGATACAAGTCTCATCTGCTTACCGTTTGATTGATCCAGTATAGAGAGAGAGGCAGACTTGCCAACCGTCGGGAGACTCCTTCAGGTTGTTGCAAAAGTCAATGGCCTAAAAAAAGACAAGTTAGCATGGGGTAGCATGATTTACGGACCAGTTCAAAGAAGAAAAAGCCTTACCTGCTGCTTTAAATCAGAAGAAGCGGATCCCTGGATAGCGATGCTAACCGCTTGTTCAAGCTGATCTTCCATGTAGTTTAAAATGCGGTTTTGATCTGTAGTGTCTGAGAAGGTTGCTTCCAGCACAATGTAATCCAATGGCTTTCTCTATAGGAGTTGCCAGAAGTATTAATGTCTATAATAAAGATCAAAATATAGATGATGGGAAATGATGAGAACGATGGTGGACACTAAACAGACAGGAAGAAGACTTTCGGACACTTTTTGAAGCTGAAATATTTTGATTTGGTGCACCACTTTGGCCATGTTTGTGTTCATGTGGGCTAGGGTTTGAGCACATCATGTGGCAGGGGCTAAAGCGTTTCGCGAGCTCAGAGCAGTCATCCCGTCATTGTTATAGTCACAGTGGCGAACGGTCACGAGGTAAAGCATTGAATGGTTAGAAGAAGGTGGCGACTTTAGCGAGTGATGGATAGTAGAGTTACTCATGAGTTGGCTCACCGCTGGCCTGTAAGAGTCATACAAGTGCTAGACATGCTGAAATAACTTCATAGAGTTGCTATTCACCACGAAGACTTGATTTGTGAGAAGGCGTACTATGCTATTGCGACAAGAGAATTGAGTTCTTAGCATCCAGCGTAAACTTGAAAACATACTAGCTATTGTAACTATAGGTCACATAGTTGCCCGATATCATCACAACTCGTTCTGCTAATGTATTTCACACATAACAAATCATACAGAGAATTCCACATTAGTATAGTATTATATTGAGTTGAATTGAACTGAACCGTCCATGTGGATTTTCTTAGAAGCCTGAGCCTGAACACAATTTGAATCTAATTTAGTTCCAGATCTAGGTACTTGGGGCTCTCCCGTAATATCTACCAATCATAATTATGCTTAACGTACTATTGTTCTCTTGCCGCTCGTGCTGAGCCCGTTAAAGCAAACAAAACCGTCTGCGCTTGTTTTAACTAAACCGTTCGAGTAAAGCAGAACAAAAACCATTTAAATTGCCCAAAGATTTCAGACCAGCAGCACTGCTCAAGCAGAAAAGCTTCAACATACCGTTCAAAGTACTCCTCTCTACGTGCTCTACGTGCTCTACCGGTTGGCCTAACGTAAACCAAAAAAGAAAAAAAAAAAGAAAAAAATACCAAAGAAAACCGTTGCAAATTCCAGCTGAGCAGAATCCTAGTTCTTAAAGACATGAATAAAATAAAATAAAATAAATCCTTTTTTCAAAAGTAAACAAAAAACCAGTTGAAAGGTGCTAATGTCACCGTTTTGATCCATCTTGTCTCCACATATAAAGGTCACGACCTCTCTAGGTCACCCAGCGCTACAGCTGTCACATTCTCCCTCTCTAAAATTCCCATCTATTTCTCAAATCTATTGATCGGGTCTATACCCAGCTCTTTTTTTGTTTTGTTTTTTTTGTTTTTTTTTCTCTTAAAGATTGCTTAATTAGTACATTTTTTTCCGTATCCGCGCTTTTCATCTATTTAGCTGCACAAAGGCGCACAAAGGTGTAGATGCGCTGCGTCTACGGTATGTGTGCTCTTGACCGTTGAAAACAAGCTTAAAAGCCGGAAGAGTAAAAAAAAAAAAAAAAAAAAAAAAAAAAAAAAAAAAAAAAAAAAAAAAAAAAAAAAAAAAAAAAAAAAAAAAAAAAAAAAGACACAACGGAAAACGGCAAGTGGAAATTAGAAATTGGAAAATTGAAAAGTTGGTTAATGAAAAAACGGTAGGGCTCTTATTCTATCGTCATTTCCGAGTCGGACATACTTCAACGAGTTTCAAGCCGAAATGTTTATGATGCGTTTTGAACTAGTCCATTCGAAAGAAATATCGTGGAGAAACTTTGGTCCGTTTCGGTCTGGTAGGCACTAGCTCCGAGAAGTTACTTTGAACCATAGCAGAGGAACCATACCGGAGGGCGGTGGAAGAGACTTTCGATAGTAAGTAAGGAAAACGTAAAATATCATTTTTTTATAAGGAAACATCATTAAGGTCGACATCATTTTATATACTCAAAACAGCAAGCTCAAGCTTGAAAGCTTCAAAAGTAAAAGAGTTAATCAAGGTTGGTGTGGTCATGGCTGGTGCTCTCAACGTCTTCACCTCTCAGCTGCTTGTTGATCACCTTTTCGGTGTACTCGGCATCAAGAGTGTTGAGCTCTTCTTCCACCTTGTTGTATCCACGGAAGACAAACCAGAAAATGATTCCAGCAATCAGAGTTGCTACGGCCAAACCAGTGTACATCCACACCAGCTTGGGGTCCACAGCAGTTGTAGACACAGCAATACCCAAAGCACTACCAAATGCGTTTGTGAGCAAAAACATGGACATGATGAAAGACTTCATGTTGGCAGGTGCCTTTGTGTAGGCATATTCCAAACCAGTGATGGAGGCAAAGATTTCGGAGAGTGCAATGAAAAAGTAGGCAGGAGTCTGAATGGCAACGTGGATGTGGTTGGGAATGGAACCGCCTTCAGAGGCAGCACACTCCAGAGGCTGGTCGTAACATGGCCCAACAGAGTAAATGTAGTGCTGCAGAACGGCGGCGTAGACCATGGAAATGGATGCAAAAACAAATCCAAAGAAAATACGTGTAATGGGCTTGAAGGCAATACCGTGCTTTCTGAGGGTGGGGTATAGGAAGCGCTCAATCAATGGAATCAGCACAATAACAGCGATAGGATCAATGTTTTGCATAATATCGTTGGGGATTCCATGGGTCTCCATAGTTCCGGCCTGAGAAACAAAGTTGTTCAGCATCTGGCCGTAGACGACCCAGTAGATAGGGTATGCAACGAAAACTTTGCAAGCCATCAATGCACGCTTGACTTCGTCTACAAACAAGTCCGACCAGCCAACTTCAGATAGACCGGTGTCTCTGCGAACAGAAGGCTTTGCGGTGTCAAGCTTGAATCCGTTCTTGATAGCAATGCCGATAATTTTGAAAGCGTCAGGAATAACCGATCCATTGGGGGCTCTCTTGGTGTAGTATTTGCTTCCAAAGACAAGGGAAGCAATCGCGACGAAGAAAAAGCAGAAAGGCAAGAGGAAAGCAGCCCAGAAGTCAATGTGTAGTTCCATTTCAGTAGTGGCAATGGCAGAAAGGGATCCGACATTGATGCACATGTAGAAAAGCATGAAGATAGATTCTACAGTGGCGGAGGGATCGACGATAACGCGCTCTCCAGACTTGAGGGTCTTGACGAACTGTCTGGTGTTGGTGTACTGGTCAGCGATAAGAGGAGAGACGTTTGCTTTGATACCACCGGTACCCAGTCCAATAACAATCATAGCGACGATGAGTCCACCAAGGGGACCTCCGGTACCTTTATCAATCACAACAGGAAGTGACGTGACGAAAAGAACAAGAATTCCCACAATGTAGATGCCGGAAAAGACACAGATGGTTTTGAATTTACCAAGCCACTTATCAGAAATGACGGCACCCAGGATTGGTGTAACGTAACACCAGAACTGGAAAAAGTACGAGAGCGCTGAGGCGTGTTGTTGACCGAGGCCGATTGCACCTGGGCGCAGAGGGTCATCTCTCGCGTTTTGCATGTAGTTTTGGAACGGACCGGTGATTCCGTAGTAAGTGAATCTTTCTCCCAGTTCGACGAGGGCGACTGACCAAGCTGACCAGGGCAGTTTGTCGGCCACCTTTCTCAGGGTCGCGATCTCTTCTTCAGTGGGCGCCATGCCCAGAAGTTTGTTGTCGGCGCTGTAGACCTCATCAGATCTAAAGTCTGGCTCAGAGGAGATCTTGGCGATGCCCTCACCTTCTTTTTCGATAGACATGATGAAGATATGTTTGAAGTGAGAAGTGTGTGGTATCTGAAGAGGTTAATGCTTGGGAAATCAATGTCTTTATATATGCTCGTGTTTCATGGGATTGGAAAAGAGATAGTGGGCAGCAAATACGAACTATATGCGGCCATAACTATAGTACCCATAGCTAAGGACGAAATGCAAAAAAGAAAAGTCTTGACTTCTTTAAAGAGCGCAGGATGGCCTGGATCTCATAAATGCCGTTATTTATCTGCAGAATTTCTCTCCTCCGCGCCAAAAGTAAAGTTGGATATCGATGTGGAAGACTGGATTTGAGTTCTATGGCATAGCTGCTATGCTGGCTATGCTGGCTATGCTCGGCAATCCAGCAGCACTACAGGGAATGCCATGGTCTCAGATACGGTGGTGTCGCCGGATATCGACGGTGCAACACATTGAGATTGATTGTCCACACACGGATCT
>JAJMAH010000218.1:0-18686 GCA_030564925.1 Geotrichum aggregatum
TGCTTGCTCGCGGTGGAACCTACTCTGACGTTGACACACAAGCGCTCAAGCCAGTGCCCAACTGGATTCCAGAGAATGTGAACCCAGCCACTATTGGACTCTTGGTTGGAATTGAGGCCGACCCAGATCGCGACGACTGGGCAGATTGGTACGCACGCCGCATTCAATTCTGTCAGTGGACCATCCAGGCCAAACCAGGCCACCCTGTTCTGCGAGACATTGTTGCTAAGATTACCGACGAGACCCTACGTCGCAAAAACACAGACACTCTGCAACTACCGCTCACAAAAGAGCGCGGGTCGCAAATCATGGATTGGACTGGGCCGGGCATTTGGACAGACTCTGTTTTCGAATACTTCAACGACAAACTCACGTCTGGCCTGCAGTTCCCCGTCACTTGGCGCAACTTTACAGGGCTTCAAGATCAACGCCAGGTCTCAGACGTCTTGGTGCTGCCCATAACCTCTTTCTCGCCGGGCGTGCAAACCATGGGCTCACAGTCCGTGGGCCACCCGCTGGCCTTTGTGCGGCACAAGTTTGTGGGTTCATGGAAGCCCAAGAACGAGCGAATGCTGTAGGCTTACGCCTCGGCCATGACGAAGCTTTTATATATTTATACACACGCACAACATTTTTCTAATACAAACTATACACTATCATAGCATAGGCGTCCATGTTCACGTTCATGTGAGCAACGCAAGAACGAGTAAAATTTGTCACCTTCACCTCGTGTTGCAGTAACAATGCGAAATATTTTCTTGCTCCCAAGTTCAGCTTGGGCTTCCCTTCCAAGCTCCCATAATCATAACCGCCATCCGCCATGTCTCTCAAACTGCTCAAAAGCTTCTTCATGTACGACGAGCTAGAATTAGAGATCCTTAAGTTCTATGGCGATCCGCCATTGATCCTCAAGCACTCGGCCGTGCGCCAATTCACCGTCGACGAAATCTCCGTCAAGCTTCGCGTATTTCAGCAGCCACATTACCAAGGACACAAACTGCCGCCAATGCCTCTCATTTTCCTCATACATGGGCTCGGCGGCCAGCTCAACCAGTTCCAGTACCTCATTGACAATTTTTCGCATTTCTCTGAAGTGGTGGCGGTAGATCTTCCTGGGCACGGCCGGTCAGAGTACAAGTCGAACTGGAAAATCTACACGCCTCAATTTCTTGCCAGGATTCTGGAGCAAGTGCTGATTTCGTGCGTGCAGGAAACTGGCCGGGAAATTATTCTTGTTGGCCATTCAATGGGATGTGTTCTTGCTACTATGCTCGCCAAACGGCTAGGTATCAGATGCATTGGAATCATCGCTATATGTCCACCTGCTGAAATGGACAAGTCCAGAAAAGACATTCAAAAGTTCTTGCCCTACTTTCCGGGGTTCCTCTTTAATCTGTTCCGGGCCTCTGATCGGTTGGGGGGACTGAATTCAGCTTCGGTATCTCGCATGGTAGCCAAAACCGCCTCACAAGAAGTCAGGGTGATGCAACTGCGCTGGAATCTACAGGTCAACACATATGCGTGGATCAGAACCGCCTCGGCCATATCACTGCCAACCCCGGACGAGTGGCTCGCCCTGGACTGTCCCGTCTACATGATTGGCGCCGAGGAAGACAAGGTCACGCCGCCAGCCAACATTGATCTAATCCGCAGCTGGTTGGGCCCTAAGTCGGCCGACATAGAACATACAATTATACATGACGCGGGCCATGCGTGCATAGTTGAGCGGCCAAAAGTTGTGTGTGGACTCATTTCAGACTTCATTTCAAAGTCGGTCGATCTGAAGCTCTCGCTCGGATGGCAGCTCGCGTTCATGGCGTCGAAAATAGACAAGTGGTCGCTGAAGAACGAAGACAAATGGCGGCGGGTGGACTCGGTATCTGATCTGCTGGAAGGCACGCAGTTTCGTGGAATGAAGACGCTGCGGCAGGACGACGGTGTTCACTCGCCAGCAAAGCTTGAGGAGAGGTACCCTGACATTACAGACATTATTGACATTTCGCGCGAGGCTCCGCCGTACGACACGGCTTCGTTTGCGCACATCAAATATCACAAGTTTCCAACGGTGTCGAAGCTTCCACCGACGCGAGATGAGGTTTCGCGGTTTATTAAGTTGGTGGACAGGATTTTGGAGAAAAACAAAGACGACGCGGTCATAGCAGTGCATTGCCACTATGGGTTCAATCGGACTGGGTTTTTCCTGTGCAGCTACATGATTGAGCGACTGGGATTTTCAATCCAGCGGGCGCTCGACGCGTTCAAAAATGCGAGGGCGCCGGGAATCAAGCATCTTCATTTTATCGATGAATTGTACGTGCGTTATGAGTTGTAATATCATGTATCATAAATATCTATTAATGAATACAGTTAATTATTGTTATAAATAGTGACAGCGTTTCTTTCGAGCCTTTTGTGAGCAGGGATGAAGAAATGCGGGATCGATTTGTTCAAAATTATGGCTATGCACTTTGATCAATTGAGCAATTGAGGAATTGAGGAATTGAGGAATTCTGAAGTTATGCAAGACCTAGGCCTACTGGAACGGCCAGAACAGTTTGGCAACCCGACGGGCATTCGATGAACCTTTGACCCCAAGAGCCCCCACCACCTCCTTCTTGATCATGGTCTTGATCTTTTGAGTATGCAACCCACTCACGCATACAGTCAACATGCAATTTATGGCCACACTCAAAAATGGCAATGGCAAGCCCTTTCACGGGCAAACTGCAATAAACGCAGCCATCAAGCAGAGTGTGGCAATTGTTGCAGTACCAAAATCCAACAGCAGTGCTGGAATTTGATGATGGTGGTTGTGTGCCTCTGCCAGCATTAGTGTGGTGCTTTTGTTCACTACGGCCTCCTCCTCCACTTCCACTTCCGCTTCCACTTCCATTATCAATCAACGCATGCTTGCATCGATGACACAGCGTTCCCACCTGTGTCTCAATCTGACCACTCTCTCTCACGCCTGGAAACCGCGACGCCTTAATAATCTCAGCACATACTACGTGCAGCTCATACCTGCGGAGCACTGACAAGTAAGTGCACACCCACTCTTCCACCACTTCGGCCGTCCCAAAACTGGCAAACGCCCGCGGATACTCGTCCATGAACAGTAAACCTAGAATAGCGCAGAGTTGGATATCACCTTGCTCCATTGCATACACGATAACTTGCTCAATCATCTTTTCCGCACGCCAGGGGTGTGTGAGAGTTTGGAGGTAATCATGGTACCGTTTTGAAAGTTGCTGCTGCTGAACTTGGTCTTCGCTTGCACCTGTTTCTGTTGCACCTGCTGTCGTACCTGCACCATTTGTGCCTGTTGATGTCATGGCGCGGGTAGGGTTCAAGCTAAGGATAGACGGTTTCGCTTTCGGCCCAGCTACAGGTTGTTGGGAGTCGCCGGTGCTTGGCGGATGTGTGCGAGCTGAAGTTTCGTCATGCAGGTCCGTCCCGTCTGCGTTTCTATCGCTGCTACCGCCGTCGTTTAATCGTCGTGGCCGTGACATAGGGTCTTTGTTTTCAGGGCGGCTGTCTACCAACATCATCTCACTTGATGACGATTCATAGCTGCTGTCGGCGCTTGACAACTTGTCCAATGCAGAAAGCTGGTCTAGATTGTCAAAGCTGTCTCTTTGAATCCGTTGCAGGTTGGTGTTGATTTTAGAATTGTTTTTGCCCTGAAGGTTGTTTTCGCTACGGGGTTCGTCCATTTCAAACAGCACCCCATGGCTAGAACTTCCATGTACATTAAGTGCTGCCACATTGGTATGCGAGGAAACTTTAGAGGCCAGCGCACTGCCTGTGTCTTCTTTAATATCCGGAAGCTTTTTTTTATTTCGGTTTCTACCACTACCAGCGAAGGAGCCTATGTGGTTATTGTTGCTGTCGGTGCCCGCCTTGGCTTTAGATGGATTCAGGGAAAGCTGTGTAAATCCCTGCACCTGTCGCTGATTTTCGCTAGAAGGCCCTGTTGATTCCATCGATGAGATCAAATCCCGCTCGTCAGATTCTGACAAGTAAGGCCTGATGTTTTCTTGGTTGCGCTTTATGTCTATTGACTCTGTGCCGCCTTCTCCCTTGCTAGCATTGAAATTCAGACCAAATTCTGGGGCTGCACGGGGTCTACTTCGAGACCTCTCCATGGATGCCTCTCGGGCGGGTCGGGTATTGGTTGGCTCCTGATCGTCCATAGGACCCAAGCGAGGCGTAGATTCAGTCGAAGACAGTCCTTTGAGACTCTCACTTATTCTTGATACAAAGGGTTGTAAAGACCCTACTACCGGTTTCTTCGACGGAGGCGCAAATTTAAGAAACTGCGCCTTTTCGCTTGAGATGATATCTGACAAAATCCGCCAAGTCTGCGCGACACGGAAGTTACCAGCCTTGGAAGCTACAAAAGAGTTATGAGTGCAAACATCAATCAGGCAGTAAAAATTGGAGTCATTGTCACCTCCAGTGCCGCTTGGGGTGGCTTGAAAAATGTAGTTAGCAGCGCAAAAGATGAGAGTGCTGCTACTGGTGCCTGGAAACTCGATAGAGCAAACAGCCTGGTTTAGAGGAGGCCCGCTGGGGAGGACGACTGGAGGAAGAGGAGTTTTGCTCAGGCTTCCCGCTGTTTGGGACCGTCTTTTAGTGTCTAATTTGGAATGTTCTTCTGATATTTGAGTGTAATGTTCTTTGTGTTTGTCCTGCACGACAAACGAGAGTACATTGCCCTGAGACCAAGATATTGCTTGGGAGGGCATGCTGTTAATGGCCATCTCGCGCTTGGAAAGGTCGTGCTGCCTAAACGTCTTGTCTTTTGAGATTGTCCACAATGTATGGTTATCTTTGTAACATACGTCTGTTACGGCGTTAGCATGTGAATTCACAATATAGCGGGGAATGTAAGGTCTCCGGGGATTCCAGACATAGACACCGTAGTCGTATAGGCTCATGTTGCAACTAACAATATCAGTGTTCAACACGCCGTAAGTCGCTGAAGCATTTGACATAAGTGAGTCGTACTGCCATCGCACTTTGACGACAGGCGACGGCGATAGAATAACTTGCTCAGGCTTTCTTGACTCCGACGCCATGTTCCATATCTGAATCTGCTTGTCCAGACCGCCTGACACAATATAATCATATTCACTATGCCAATCAAGCGAAAGCCCTGTGCTAGAATGCGCGTTAAGTCGTCTGTCATATGATGACGGGTTCCTGAGATCCCAGCGCTGAATTGCGCCAGAATCATAAATGACGGCAAACTTAGAGGCGTCGAACGGGCTGCACTGAACCTCGCGGGCCACATCGCCGGGCTTGGAAAAAGCGAGAGCAGGTTTCCGACGGTTAGTCCTCAGGTCCCACAGACGCACTCCACCATCACCGCTAGCAGAAAGAAGCATGCTGCCGTTAGTTGGAGAAAAAGTTAGCGAATTGACAGCCCGGTTTGAGTCGATCAGGCGAAGCACGGACTTTGGTCCAGAATTGGTCCACTGCTTATCGATGTTGTAGAGGAGGATCTGCCCTCCGGACGTAGACAACGCAATGTGTCTTCGGAATTCGTTTCGGCCCCAGCTTACGCAGGTTACGGCGTGGATCTTTTCAAAGTCTCGGGTTGTCTGGTTTCCGCGTAGGTCGTGTGCCACTGTGGCCGAGTCAGAGTTGACTCGCAGGACCTGAAAGACTACATTCAATGTTAGAGATTCATGTGCGCTCCATATATAACGCGTGATCCTATAGCATAACGCGGCTACTCGCAATACTCACAGTCTTTGCCCGCAATAGCCACCGCGCTGTCATTTGGTGCCGGGCCCATTGCGATAATTTCACTGCGGGCCGTAAATTTTATTTCGTCATGTTTGCCGGTAGTCGGAGCCAACGACGGCATCTGACCCACGGAAGCAACTGAAGACTTAACTGGCCCCATCCCGCCTGAAGAAGCTTGTGCTGGTGTGCTGCTACTGCTGCTAATACTGCTGCTGCCAACGCCATATATGGCTTTTCCGAACCGTGCGAGTGCTCCGCTCGCTTTATTAGCCGCGCGGTTGGCATAAGTGTTTGGCAACGGCGGCGCCGGCGGCGGTGAAGGGTATCTAGATCCTGGTCCTACTGCCGTAGCAGGTACTACGAGTTGTTCTGTGCTATAATAAGAGGATGCGGGCCCGGAAGAGAAGGTCGCGGGTATCGATGCTTGTGGTCGTGACATTTGGTGGTCCCTCGAAGAAATGGGCAGCTCGCCATTGTTGTGAAAAGAGTGATGATTATGTTCGTCGTTGTCTGAATGAGGTGGGTTCCCAGCGGTTTTGAAGTGCGCCGGGTTTCCTAACGGCATAGTTGAACGGGGGAGCAGATCGCGGGTGTTGCTACACAACACGAAGTCTCTGGTGCTGACACCCGGGCTTGTCCTACTAGACATATGGGGTAAGGGCTCAAACTTGTTTGTGAAACAGCCAAACTAGAATTGTCCAGCTTGAATTTTGGGTCTTTAATTAACATTGATCTTAAGTAAACTACTGCTTCATTATAAATACATTTAATGGTCTAAACAGCAAGGCCATGGCCGCCTGAGGTCCACCGGTAGAGCCCCAGTACATCCGTCCGCCTCTTTCTCGCTTTTTCCTTCTCGAGTCGCATCTGGTCGTCAAGCGCATGTTGACTGGCAATTGACGGGCTCGAGTCCGCGCTCTCGCTTTGGGCTTGCTGGGCACTCGCAAGTAGGTTCATAGTTCCTCGCATAACGCGCCTAAAATTGCGCTGGTACTCAGTGTTGAGCGTTACGACGCACACTTCGTGAGCGTGCACGATTGTTTCGCATGCTGAAATGACTTCTCGCGAGGCTTCATGCTCTACGCGGTCTACAATATATAGCAGCACAAAGCTGCTTTGGAGGAGATATATGCCCAGAAAAAACGGCATGAGCATGAGGTCACTGTCGACCGTCAATATGCGGCGAGTATGTTTCGATGCGCTGATGGCGTGCATGGTGGCCTCTTTGAACTGCGGCGAGGAGATGAGAGAGTTAGGAGAGTTGTTGAGCTCCAGAGGGTCCCAGGGAATTAATGCCAGAATGTGAAGAACGTGCGATATCTGAAAGGCATAATCGCGCCATGCGTTTTGGTAAATGTGGGCACATGGTCTCGGGTTCCAATTCTTCAGAGACTTCGTGTACTGTTCTAGCTGGCTTAGAATAGCGGCTTTGACGGACCTGTCAAAGTCGGCGAGCGGTAGGACGGGGTTTTGCTGAAAATGGTGGAGCTCGAGAAGCGACCCTAAGATCGTCATGAGCGGCAAAAAGTATCCAAACAGGCCTTGGCCGGAAACATAGTGGCAGAGACCTCTAATACGCCGTGGATCCAGCTCCGCGGGTGTTAGATCCACCTCGTCAGAAATCCATATGCTGTCGTCCATGGGTTGGTACAGAGACCCGCACTCCGAGTCCAACATAGCCAGCGGTCTGTTGTAGCAGAGCCCAAGATGTCTGTCTACAATGTATAGTAGCCACCACGTGCGGCGGCGCTCTTCGCGGTCTTCTTCTGGGATTTCAGGAACTTCCACGGGAAGTTTGAGCTCTTTGGATAGAGCCCACGCTGTGGCCCAAAACCTCAACGACGAGCCTTTAAACTCTGAGGCCGATACCACAGTTCCGAGGTGAATATACGCAATGACATCGTCTAGAGTCACCGCTGGAGTGACTTGATGTGCGGTGTCCTTCAAGTGCTCAATAGTTAATTGAGTGAGGCGCTCAATGACTGCCTCGCGTTTTCCTGGGGTGCCAGTGATTAGCGGGTTATCTGTATGATGAGCAGCCACAAGCAGGCAAGAGAAAATAAGAGCCGGCGAAGAAGGGCGCGGCCGAACAGTAGACAGCATGGACCTTCTGCGCACCAAATGCGCAAGAGAGTGCGTCGAGTAAGCAAAAAACGACTCTAGCAGGTGTTCTGCAAGCGGCATGCGTAGTGGAGAGAGCAAGTGGGCTATCGTATTCAAAACAGGGAACCGCGCAGAGTTCAAGCAATCTTCATGTGAAGACTGGCGCGTTTGAGGGTTTACAAAATTGTGATCACGACTCAGGTACGCTATCTCGTCAAGCCGTTCTGGTCGGGGAGTTTCCAACGAGGACGACACCAGGTTCAGCAGCCAGCCAGTATTGGGGGTCATGGCCTGGTCGAACATGAGGTCTGGAGTGTCCATGTATTGCGGGTTTGCAGACAGGCTGCGCGAGTTGCGCGCAAGGGGACTGGACGTAGTTGCTGAGGTTGCCATAGTGGTGGCAGTAGCATTGGCAGTAATATTACAATTAGTGGCAGAGGTTGAACTAGCAGCAGCAGCGGCAGCGGCGGCAGCGGCAGCTTTCTTTTCTTTGGCGCTTTCTATATAGGTCTGGCTGGCCTTGCCTCGCTTGAGAGGAACCCTCAAGTATCCACATTCGAGTTTAGAGTCTATGCAATGTTAGAGCTCCCTGGGAGGTCACCTATGGCCAGGGGCCAAGAATAACTTACCTGTGCAGTGTCGGCACGGGTTCTGCCCATCGCATTTAGTCCTCAGCTGGTTGCACTGGTCACACGCGCGGGTGGTGCGTTTTCGCGGGGTCTCGCCTAATTTGTGGTGTCTTTTTTTACTCAGCTTACTGGCAGTGGGCGGTGGGATGGCGTTGGAGGTCCCCACGGTGTCCATGATATTCTTCACTACGGGTGAGGTTTGTGACTCCACATTTTCAGGTTCCAGTGCTGAAGGCGGGGACAGCGACGGCAGCGATGACAGCGACGAGATCGTGGAGCGGCTTTGGGGTGGCTTTTGTACGAATAGCGAAGCCGTTTGCATTAGAAGGCGATGTCAGCGGGTGAAGTCTTGTGCAGGGCTGGTTCAAGGCTGTGAGAAGGAAGAAAATGAAGGTTGAGAAGGTTTTGAAAATGAAGAAAAGTTCCCCAGATGTCACCGGACACGGCTAATAATTACGAAGTTAAGCATAATTCCACGACGACTAGCATTTAGTATGGAGGGTCGCTACTGTTCATTATATAGTTTCAGCACAACAGCTACAACTTTGACTCGGGCTTCAGCAGCTTAGGCAGGTCCGAGATGATCTCTATTATTCCCTTCTCAAGCGTGGCAACTAGGTCTTTGCACGTAGGAATGTCGGTAATTACACCCTGGACTTGTCCAACCGACCAGACACCCGCATCCGTGTCGCCGTTCACGTACACCTGGGCACCGCGGACACCCGCGACTAGGTGCTGGACCTGCTTAAACTCCAGGTTGGGAATCTCCCGCTCCATGCGGGCAGTCTCCACGGCCGGCTTGTTTTTGTACACGCGGCTGGTATTTCTAAACTTGCGCAGGATCAGCTGCGTGTCTGTCTCCTTGGACTCTGTGATGCGCTTTTTGATATCGTTGTGGATGGGAGCCTCCACAGTGCACATAAACCGGGTACCCATGTTGACGCCCTGCGCACCGAGTGCCAGAGCCGCAGCGCACGCACGGGCGTCGGCAAAGCCGCCCGAGGCCAAGTACGGAATTTTCAAGTGCCGAGCTGCCTGGGCAAGCAGAACGAGCGAGGAAATATCGTCTTCACCCGGGTGGCCCGCACATTCAAATCCGTCAATGGATACAGCATCGACTCCAAGGCGCTCTGCTCGCAAGGCCTGTTTCATGTTGACGCACTTGTGAATGACAATTGCCTTGTTCTCTTTAAGTAGTCCCAGGACCGGCTCCGGGTTACCGGAGGTCTCAAAGATGCGAATGCCTTGGTCAAGGGCCGCCTGGGCGTACGCTTTGTAGTCTGGCGCACGGATCGAAGGCAGCATGGTGATGTTGACGCCAAAGGGCTTGTCCGTCATTGTCTGGGCCAGTTTGATTTCTTCTCTGAGAGCTTCAGGCGAAGGGAGCGCGAAGGCGGTGATGAAGCCGAGGGCGCCAGCGTTGGCGACAGCTGAGGTGAGGACGGCCCTGCCTACGTGCATCATTCCGCCCTGAACGACGGGGACTCTCACGCCGGTGGCCTTCGTGAGCCAGGTTTCAATGTGCATTTTGTGATATATAATGTGTAAAGGTGATGAAGGTAGTGAATGTGGTGGTAGATATAAGGAACAAAGTTGGAGATGAAATTAAATGTGGGGTCTATTTACTTCTTTCTTTTCACAAGCTTTTTCGGCTTAGGGCCATTTTTGGGAGTGATGGTGGTTATAGGAACCGAGGCTGCCCGAGGCTTTTCGGGGTCCGAGGATATGACGGTCTTGACTTCTACTTTGGCCCTTTCCGCTGTCGCTGCCTCCTCTATCTTGTTTTTGTAGCCCAAGTACACGACGGTCTCTGCTACCAGTACTAGGATGGCCGCAAAAAGCGCCAGCAGCGTGCGCACGGGCAGCGTCCAGTGCGTTGATGTGCCGGACCAGTACCATACGGCAAATGCGACGGAGCCGACCGACAGTGCAACGTTGACAATGGTAGACAGCTGCTCGCGGAGCTCTTTGACGGCCATGCCAGGCGTGATTGCGGCCTCCTGTTGGTACTTGTTGCCGAGCAGTTCCTGGTACTCCCTTTCCTGTTGCTGTGCGCGCAGGGACGCCATGAGCTTGAGGTACTGCTCGGACTTTGGAGGAGACTGTTTCTTGGGGGCGAAGTATACTTGTGTGCCTTTGGTGAGAGAGGTAAGCGATGCGGTGGAGGCTTTTGCGAGAAGGATGAGGTCACTGTGCGATATAGCAGCAGAGTAGTCTTCCGGGGATGCGTGTTCCAACTGAGGGCTGCTGCTAGAGTCAAAGTAGGCTTCAAGAGCCTGCGTTATAGCCGGCGTGACAGTGAGCAGCATAATGTCAAGCACTCAGGAATAAGAGAAGAGAATGCTTTGTAAGTTCTTCAGTAAACTGCAGCAGTCCAGAGACATCCACTTTTTTAAAATCTTAGGATGCTTGTTCTGAGGTCCTGAATCTATAAGATCCATGGAGGTCGTGGAGGTTTTAATCCATTATAATTCATACGTAATTGCGCGCGTCAAAAATAAAAAAATCCTTTTTTCTATTAAACTCTTCTCTTCTTCCTCAATCTTCTACTACTGACCATCGACGCCTACGTTCGTGCACATGGCCACTGCCTTTCTCGACCCTCCTTCCCATCGCCCGCTCAAGCTTTTGATTCTTTGCCGTTGCATGGAGGACCCTGGCGATTAGACTTTCAAGACCATCAATTGCCTGGCATGTCGTTCCTACAGCAAGCTCTTCAACAGTCGAACCAACACCCGCAGCATTTTCCTCTCGCAAATAACAGCCAGCATTCAGGCCTGCAACAGAACCTCAACCTTAACAATAACCTTCCAAAGTACCCGGCAAGCCACCCCGTGGGCCAGCAGGGCCAACAGAGCCAGGAAGCTCTTCTTCGGCACAGCGCAAACCCACTTTACGCCATTCCCAGTAGATCCGACGTCCAGCCTCTGTCGGGCACCCTCGGACAGCCTTTAAATCTCCAGCAGCAGCAACAACAACAACAACAACAGCAACAGACTCTGCCACAATTAGATCTTGCGGGTCATTCTAAGCGTGACATTATGAACACAAACTACGCGCAGGCTCAGCAACAGCAACATCAACTCCAGCTCCAGCTCCAACAACAACAACAACAGCAACAACAACAGCCTTCGCAATCAGACGTTCTTGCGTTTGCTGACGCGACTTTTCCCGCCATACACACGCAGCTCCCTCAATTGGCCGGTCCAAGAGCCCCGTCCGATCCATTCGACACTCTGCTCAGCACGCTAGCGCCACCTATCACGACTACCGCTGCAGTTGCTGCCACTTCAAATGACCTGGCATCTGCAGCCGCGGCTGGGCACAATCCTACAGCAGTGGTCGCGTCCTCTGCACTGCCTTCGCCGTCGGTTATGGTGCCAAGCGTGAATCAGCACGTTTCAATGCTCCAGCCCCAATTTAATTCTACGTCTCCAAATACGCGAGCTTCCCAGCTTGGTCCAGGGTTTCTGCTTGACCCCATGGGCCTCGATACCATGGCTCCTCCAATAGCGGTACAGCAACCACTGGAGCAGGCAGCACGCACTTCTGACACATCATTAGAAAGGAAGCGTCAGAAGGATGAGCAGGGAAATAAAAGCTCTGTGTCGGCTTCGACGTCCAGGCTAGACTTTAAGGTTGGTAAAAAGAAATCCATGAGCCGGCCTATGGCGTGGACCAAGGAGGAAGAAGACAAGCTGCGCAATTTAGTCAAAGCTGGCACGAAGTGGCCGCAAATCACAGGTGAGTTTCCCAAGCGGTCCGCGGGCGCCATCAAGAAGCATTTCTACGCCGACATGAAACACACGGTGTGGCGCGAGGCTGAGGACAACGCGCTGCAACAGGTATTCAAAGAGGACGAGGACGGCAAGTGGAAACGCATTGGCGAGAAGCTGGGCCGGCCGGCGCGCGCGTGCGAAAAGCGGATGAAAGAGCTGCTAAACACTAAACAGGGCCAGTACATCCCGCCCAGCGAGTCTGAGTATTCGCTACTCACGCAGCAGAAGAAAGAAGCGGCCGCGCGCGCATCTTTGCAGGCGGTGCCAGTCCAAGCTGAAACTGAATCGGCACAAACAACTGTTGAGTCGACCGCTGAATCACAGCTTAACGGCAACAGTGTAGAAGGAGGCGCCAGCGATCTGGGAAGCCTTTGACATGGATGGGGATGCGCCCAGTAAGCAGAGAAAGAAAACTCATAAGGTAATGATTTGTTTCAATTGCGCGAACGCATAATAACGTGGTTGATGAAAACAGGCAATGAGGTTTGGCATTGGCCTAATGAGAATCTTAGTGGATGGGTAAATGTGGATGTATTTAACAAGTCCACCAAGTCCACTGAGAGATTGAAGATGTTGTATAGTTATAGTATTATATATAGATCTTAAGTAACGCACATGGTTCTACATGATTTTATAGAGCAGAGAACGGATGAAAATGATCAAGTCCGTTAACCCAAACAGTGTTGTAGGTCCATAGGTATATGGATCCGCGGTCTCCTAGGCCCATGTTGACCATTATTCAACCATATGTATTTACGATTCATGCTTCATGATCTATGCCACGTTGTGGGCTAAGGAATCTGTAAATCTTGATAAGAGGTACTGTGCCCACGAGGCTTCCTGCAACTAATTCTCCTTCACGGAAATAAACCAGGAACCGACGTCACAAACGTTAACGTCAACACGCGCCAGGAACGGGTACGTGCACAGTGCTTAGCACGCTGTTAAGTCTACTCTTTTTTGTGAGCCTCTTGATGACCATGTGGATAAGCAGCATTACTGCTGACAAGTGTGGCTAACAGCTATAGTAAATCTGGATAGGGCCGGCGAATTCCGTTGGTCAAGAATTTTGAGATACAAAGCATAAAGTTTATACGGTAGACGAGCAGTAGATACGGTATACCCGCGTGTCTACTGCTCTTCCACCGTCTGCCGTATATTTCATAGGGACTCCCCGCTACTATAGCTAACAGATACTTACTGATATACGGTTCATGGCAACTTGTTTGCCTTACTCATGCCCGGTCTGATGAAATCTGCTATCTTAATGGCCTATTCTGTCTATTCGAGTATTTACAATAATCACAAAGGTTCAAGAGCTACGTAGTATACCATACCCCAGATGCTGTATACTCTGGATTGAGACGACATGGCCTTTTTTTTTTCTATTCAAAGGGCAGGATATATTCACTGTTTTTGTTAGACTTAGTAAACCTGCAAAGCTATTTAATTGTTTGACTATTCATATAGCTTTTTCGAAGAGAATAAAATGTCTTTGACTCCGAATGGCAGTGTAGTAGTTGACTAGACTTCAAGTGGCCGAACCATAGGAAGGCTAGAATCTACAGGGAAATTTTTGATGTAAAAAGAACCTTGACAGGCATTGAACATTGACATAAGAACTAGATGAAAAAAAAGAATAATAATAAAAATTAAAAAAAAACTCCATGCACATTTAGTCGATAACTCAAAAGACAAACTACGTCTGAGATCTTATTTATACTCTTTATAGATCTCTGAAATCCTAGGCTTTTGCATTGTTATTGTTCTACATGCCTATGTTGCCCACTTAGGTACTCGATTGCCACTTCGGCTTCAGCTTCTCCCTCACATAATTTTTATTCAATCCAATTCAATTGATATTTTATACACTCCATCTTTGCTGTTACCCCTTGACATCATAGAGTATCCAAGAGCACAGGCGAAGCCAAGCAAAGTTTGCATTGATTAATCACCATCGCAGGCAACCATCTCTAAACGCCTGTTGACACAATATTTAGTACCTGCCACTTAGAAACATCGCCTATTTTTCTTCCGTTTTGCAAGCTGCAATCGACCTTCCGAGCTCTTCTCTGTCCCCGACTCACAATCCAGCAACTCTATCGAGGTATTCGTCACAAGGGTATTCAAAATCAAGTCCTCATCTAAATATCGTCTCCACGTTAAAAACCCATATAAAATCTCTTCTTCCTCCTACTTACACGAAATTGGATCAAAGTGAATAGTAGGCTCTTCCTTTCCCTTTTTCATCTCACCGAGTAGTAGCACTGGTACTTCATGTAGTATAGTTAGCAGCTCGAGCAAGCTAAATGTCCGCGCAAACGAATATCTCGCAAAGCTATCATAGTTAGCGCACATATGGGTATCCATCTAGGGTATTCTTTTACCTGGTATTAAGATCTGGAAACAACTGAAAGTAAAGCGTTCGGATCGTTGTGTTGTGCTCCAAAGAAATCAGCGTTCGCACCTCATTTTCCGCCAATCGGCGCGCCGCCTGTTCGTCCTTGATGTCTCGCTTCTCTCCCTCGTCTTCCAATACATCGCTTTCCGTGCTTTCTTGTAAGATTACTAACTTTAACCAGATCATCATACAGCAGCGCAGGGGAATGCGATGTACTCTAAAATAATCTGCATCGTCTTCCCGTGTGCGCACAAGTGTCTCAACCATTTCCTCGCGCACGCGAATTCGCGAAAAAATATAAGTCAGTGTAAGTCGTGCCGCAGGACCCATTCCGTCTGTTTTCTTGCCAAGATCAATCAGCCTTTCAAAACACGAGGGCCCGCCCGTAGGCGTCTTGTAAAATCGCAAAACTTCTGCTGAATCGTGCTTTGAATCGAAGAGCTTGCACATCAAATAGCAAGATGTCCTTACTGCTCGCAAGGCATCTGCAGCCAACCCGCTTTTTTCTTCACCTTGTCCTTCGCTAAACAATGCGTGACCTGTGTACTCTTCCAAAACCGCACCGACGTAGTCGAAGAGCCATTGCCGCCGCACTAGCGTATTTAACAAGGCCCCCACGTATTGCCAAAATGCATAGTTGACTTTCATAAAGTCGCCCATAGACACCTTGCTCTCGCCTATTGAGACGCGCGATGGAAACATCATGTATTCCTCGAACAAATACCATAGAATTGCCACGAGCCGCTGATTAAACGCCGGACCAGCGTACTCAAAAGACAGCATTGGCTTGAATGTTACGTCGTTTGCTGAAAGTCCAGTACCCCCAGAAAGGCGTTTAATAGCGGCTGAAGACGCCGTGGGTAACACAGACAGCGCTGCCGTGTAATCAGTCTCGTTCGTGATTGCAGACTTTGGATCTGGGCGCGTTGCAGGAAGAGTTGTGGGCGAAAGCGACTTAATCATACTAAACGTTGTAGGGGCAGTATAAAGACCTGCATTACTAGTCTTGTTGTCCAAGTGCGCGGACATATGGGTTAGCAAAACGCGGTAAGAGTCAACGACAGGCTCGTCTGTGGAGTAGTTGTTTCGGTGCAACGGCAGCTTGACTCGAGTTCCACCTCCAGAAATAGGCGCGGTCTGGTATGGGAATGCGTGATGGTCTGGTCGGTGATAGTACATTCCGCCAGGGAGAATGCGCGGAGGCAGTCGACCTACAGTTGACCGCCCAGACCGCGGAGTGTTGAGGCCTTCAATGTTCAAATATGGGCCCTCGGTGGGTATTTCCATAATGTATCCTGAACCTGGAGTGTCAACACATTCGAAACTCTGAGAAGAGGGTCGACGTTGCTTCTTTTTTTTAGCGTATATGAACGAGCAACACATTTTCCGCCTGTCTTTACGCACTTGGCTACGATACTGCCGAAGCCTTTCCATGTCCTGATCATCCAAAAGACCCGGTCTCAGGCGAGTTACTGTTCGCCGCTCTCCATTGGGCGGTAAAGCCGACCCCGAAAAGTTGTGTTGCTGGCTATCATTCACATCAGCGCCACTGAATCCTTGGAAGATCTTGTCCCATAATCCTTTCGCGCGAGAATTCTTCGACCCTTCACTGGCTATGCCCGACAAGCCGTAGGTACTGGACATTGCGGGCAAGGGCTGACCCTCGCTGAGCATGAGAATGTTCTTGACATTATCTTCAATCTCTATTGTATCAAGGTCCTCAGCTCCTGCCGCACCAGCGTCTAAGTAGAGTTGAGTCATGTTATCCGATGGGCAAAAGCAAAAGCGATGGCCGTCTGGTCATGATCCAGAGTATGGAGGTGTGCAAAGTCTGTGACGAGACCAAATTGAGCCCGTCACCACACTTCGTTACAGCCAGACCGTTGCAGTCAGATTACTCAGATGTTATGTAGCAGTTGCTCGCTGGATTTGGCAATTTCGCATAGAGATTCCTGAATCCCGTACCTGTGACGTGCCCGCTGTGTTCTAATACTGTTACTACTTTAGGAAGGTACTTGCGGAACCATCTAACTCCCTTACTACCAGTAAATCTACACCAGACCTTTGCTCCTATTTCAATGCTAACAGTTACCTAGGATGCCATTTCGAGTATTCTATTGCCGAAGCTCAACGTATCTGGCCAATCGCATACGTTGCGTAAACACTGCAGTGTTGCATGAACTTGCAGGTGCTCTGGCGCGTTGAACCCTTGCGGAGCTCGAGACTTTGGTGAGATTGAGGCTTAAGACACCTGTAAAGCCGTCATCTCAGCGAGAAAGAAAATCCAGGCTGGCGAGATTCATTGTTGCGCAAAGGCCAGAGAGCCTGAAGTGCAGTAAGAGTAGAATCTTTGACTGACACTTTGGCTTGAGCTTGTCCCTACCGACCAGCTGCAGAATTTGATTCCACTATGCTCTACATGTTCAGACCGCCAAGCTCAGCGTTTTGAAATACAGTAGTTGACTTCTAAGAGCACGCAGACCATTTACCTGTTAAGCTATGACTAGCTCTGACTACTTGGCTCCTCAGAATACGGAAAACATTTAGGAAGGTACATGCGATTTTTCAACCTTCTCTTGTTCCCACAGCACAAACCGAAACTATATAAGACAAGAACATTCGCCCTTCTCCAAATCCATTATTCTCCTTCTCATTCTCATACTCATACTCATACTCATATCTACATACTCGTCATGGCTCCTCATCCGTTTGATCAACTCACAGTCCCAGAGATAGAAAAGGGTGTTTCTATTCTCAAGGCAAAGTATGAAGGAAAACTTCTCCACATCAAGACTTTGGAAAGAGTGGAACCTCCCAAGGCTCTTATGATCCCTTTCCTTGAGGCAGAGCGAAGCGGCAAGAAAACGACTCCCCCTCCCAGAATATGTCATATTGTGTATTACGTTCTTGACGAGAAACACGCTGCCGAAATCTGGGTGGACCTAGACCAGAATAAAATCGTGAACTACGTCAAATTGTTAAGAGGCAGTCATCTTCCTATTGATCCTTGGGAGGCTACGCTTGCTGAAAAAGCCGCCTTTTCCCATCCTCTGGTTCTAGAAGCAATGAAGAAATGCGGCTTGGATGACAAGGTTCATGCACTCACTACTGATGGCTGGATGTACGGCTGTGACGAGGAAGGTGATGTTCCCCGTTACCTGCAGCTGCTTGTCTACGCTCGCGACCCCAAAACCAACCACCAGGACTCCAACATGTACGCATTCCCGGTTCCCTTTGTACCCGTGTACGACGTCCTTGAAAAGCAGATTGTCCGTTTGGACTGGTGTGCCACCGGAGGCAATGAAGATGATACCGCAGGCAATTACAACACTATTGGAGACGGCAGGGACATTTTCGCAACTTGCGCACCTTGTGAGTATCATCCCGATCTGCAAGAGTCTCTTCGCACAGACCTCAAGCCTTACAACGTTCTTCAGCCTGAGGGTCCTTCTTTTACTTTGGAAGGAAATCTTGTCAAGTGGCAGAAGTGGAGATTCAGAGTCGGATTCACTCCCCGTGAAGGCATGGTTCTGCATGATCTGACCTATGATGGCCGCTCCACCTTCTACAGATTGTCTGTCTCTGAGATGGCTGTCCCCTACGGTGACCCACGTCCCCCCCTTCACAGAAAGATGGCTTTTGACTTCGGCGACTGCGGTGGTGGTAAGTGTGCCAACGAACTTTCTCTCGGCTGTGACTGCTTGGGAACCATCAAGTACTTCAACGGTAACGTTGTCACACCTGAGGGAACCCCCATCACCAAGAAGAACGTTATTTGCATGCACGAACAAGACGATGGAATCGCTTGGAAGCACACCAATTACCGCACTGACGTCCCTGCAATTGCTCGTCGTCGTATCTTGGTTCTGCAAACCATTCTGACTGTTGGTAACTACGAGTACATTTTCGCATGGCACCTTGACCAGGCTGCTGGCATCAAGCTGGAGATCAGGGCTACTGGTATCATTTCTACACAGTACATTGATGCTGGTAAGAAGTCCAAGTGGGGAACCATCGTTT
>JAJMAH010000219.1:0-18285 GCA_030564925.1 Geotrichum aggregatum
CTGGAGAATGGTTTGAACGATTCGAATACGCCCGCGACACTTACGATTGTGAGTGTGGCGACCCAGAGACCATCAAACATATTCTCACGGCCTGCCCAATCAGGGAAGACCGCAGAGACATATTGCGACAAGTTTCGCCAGCTCTGAATCTTTCAGAGCTGCTCGACAGCAAAGAAGGGCTCAAAGCCATTGTGACCTTCTTCGCTGCACGGGATTCCAATCCCACATCTACCTCACAACTCTGTTGAAGGGGATGCAAATCTCCAACAGCATTTCTAAACGTTCAAAATGAAACATTTCTTTTCGCGGCTTTTTTGCACCTTTGGATAGGTTTATTTAACGCGGGCGCTTTTGACTGGACTTGTCTGGTTCGGAGGGGGAATTCTCAAGAGTGATTCGGGTTTTGACTTACGGTAAAACGACTTTTGGCTCAAGCCAACCATGAAGGAAGAAAGAAGACGTCTTGACTGCATTTGATACAGACCTGGGGAGCTCGTATTTACTTTGTGTTTATATTTTACTTTTACCATTTTTGTTTCTACATAATCTTTCATAGCCGTGATTTCAATCTATTCATTCAATTAATTTCAGTGGAAGAAAGAAGGCGTCTTGACTTTATTTGACGCATGCCTAGGGAAGACTATTTACTTCTTGTTTATAAGTTACGTTTGCCATAGGTGTATCTACTTAATCTCTTCAACCGTGAATTCTTTCCATTCATTTGTTTGTGCATTGTGACACTAAACTGATGTATTATTATTCATGCATTGTGCCTTATAAAAGTGAATTTTAGCATTTTCTCAGTTCTACATGATCTTCTTAGCTGGAAATTTAATTCATCTATTCACTCAACATTGTGCCTTATGAAACCCGACATATCTCCCCTTATGAGATGACTGGCTTGTTTCTCATGACGGGTATCGTAAATCGTTACAAATTGGCCAGGTACATGTTCTTAATTAGAGAGTCTGTACTCTCAGTTCCAGCTAACCTGCAAAGGGCACTTGTGGACCTTTTGGGCTGTGAACTACTGCGCAATCACTAGTATAGGGACTTTTCAATGTATTTTTATTTGGCGGTCAGAGCTATTTCTGATGATCACAAAACTTAGAGGATGAACAATTTTCGGACTCGGTGTGCATTAATTGGGATAGAAAGTTTTGCAAAGTTTTTTTTTTCTGTCTTTCTGGTCTGATTTCGGGTATTGTACTAATTTCCTGGTTTTCCTAGTCACTATTTTTATTTGCTCCGCTGCGGTTGTACAGCGACAGTGGTTTCGAGCATATGTTGAAGACCTGTATGTAATTCTGTACGGTTGCAATGTATTCTGTGAGCGCAATATGGCCCTCGTCTTTTCTAAATATTGTTGATTGTTCGCCTTTTTCCATGAAGCTTTGTTATTCACATGATTTCCTCCCATTTTGCGCTCAAGTCCATTTATTGTTGAAAAGTGCAATTATCTCATTTTTAGTACAGAAGCAAAGTTCCGTGATTACTTAAACTTTTTCGACTTTCGTCTTTGCAAAGAACTTCTGTAAAGCGACAAGAAACAAGTTGAGGACGATTTGCGGTTGAACACAGTATGTACTGCCAATTATATACAGTTGACAATTTGCGAGTGAGTCAGTAACAGGCTAGCTTTTATGATCACGTTCGAAATAGTTCGGTTGCGTAAAAAGCCACCGTGCAAAAAGGTAGATGTAGCACGACCACGTTAACTACAGAATGATATCAACTTTCTGAAGATGAATAAACAGATGGATTCAGCGTGAGTAACGCTTCTTCTCTATAGAAGGAGCCCAGAACACCGAAAGTAATAACATGCTAAGTCTTACACGTAAGCATTAGTAGAAGGGATGAATCAAATGTTGTTTCTGAGTAAGAGTTGATGCCTGTTTGCTGAGAAGAGACCTGTACCTAAGCAACAACGCGGAAAATCTCCCAAGCTCTCCGGCAGGAATGGATAACCAAAAGCAGAATTGACTCTGATTTCTTGTAGGCGTTTTGCCAAAATTCATAAAATTATTGTAAGGTACTAGTCAAGTAGAAGGTTACTACATAGCCCATCATCTTTATGCTCATATACATCAGATAGTCTAGTCTAGTTAGATGACGCTTGGGCCAGGTTTACCTGCTTGAAAACAATGATGCATTGCAGAAGTTCCCAATTTGTAATGAACATATCTTTGACAAAACAGATTTACCCTCATTTTGAGCTTCAATTTGCTTGACGTCCTGAGTTCTAGAAAAAAAGTAGCGTCTATCTATAATTATACAAAGACGGTGCCTATTAATCGATGGCCTTGCGGTCCCAAAAAATATGGGCGCTGTAGAGCCACTGATCCACTGCTATACACCATGGTTAATTGTTTCTGAAAAAAGCCCCAAGATCTAAGATTCGTTAACTCTTAGCCTATCATCATGAGATGGTATGCAAAACAACGTTACATGGTGCAAACGAGATTCTAGTCTCACTTTGCAGAGGGATTGTCTGCATGTCGAGGGTCTAGCTTCCATATATCTTCATCGGTGGCCATAAGATGTGGAAGTTACTAATATTATGGCAAACAAATTTCAGGGCATAAGACACTCTACGAACAGAACAAGGTCCAACACTTAAAAAAATTCAGCTGGGCGGGGACGGAGGGTATAAATATCAATCAACGGATAAATTACTTGACTTATAGCAGTAGGATAGAAATGTAAACAGTGAGAGTAACCACTGCTCAACATGCAAGTTAAATCATGGTTTGATTTTAGGTACCTAGAGCAGGAAGTTTGTGCCATTATCAAAACCTGCCAGAAACCTGCATCATAACGATGTTTGGGCTTTCGTAAAATTGTTGTTGTGGTAGCTGTATAACAAAATTTGCCAAACTTGCGCAAGTGACTGTTTTTCGTCAATTCACCATGAAAACTAAAGCAATTACTTGAGCTTGCATCTTTCAGAGAAACAAGTTTGTATGTTCAAAGATTGGTATGGCTCTCCTCAAATACTATTCATATATCATAAAAAGCGTTCGTTCATAGATGAGAAATACAGCTGCTAGGCCATAACTTTCTCTAGCGTTAGGGAAAACTCAAGCAATAACGCAGGAAACATTCATGGTGTCTATAGTAGGAACGTTTTCCATTGGAGCGCGTTCGGTAACAATCTCTAGAAGACGATATGTTAAAAATGAGTCCCATGGAAAGAGATTACAAAATCACTTACGATTAACAGGGGCGGAGATTTCAGCTTGAGTGACGAGAGAAGGGTCAGTAGTAAGGAGCATGGTAAGAGTTGTGATTGCAAAGTAAAAGAATTGTTTGCAGCTGTGACGATGAGAAATAATGATAGGATTGGCTAGCCTTTTATAATTACTGAGAAACGCTTTTTGCCATTCACGTTGCAAAAGATCAAAAGAGCACTCGAGCTTTTTTCTTGAAAATGTAGAACTCTTCACCAGAACCTTGAGATCTACCGGTAGGCCTAGATGTGTTTGTGGTGTCAAACAATGTTTTGGAATCTCTTCCCGTTTTGGCATTAACAATCGATTACATAATTCTCTCGATGGGGCCAGCACAATCGACAGCCATGATTGAATTTATCTGGAGTAACGAGTAACTACGTTCATATAAATAGACGTTCATAGCAAAAACGGAAGTAGAGTTCAAAAACAGTGCTTGTTACGGGCCTTCAGGACGTGCTTCAAGATCTTACCAGACTTTCACTTTATCCCAATTTCAAATTCTGGTAATGTGGTGAGCCTAGAGAAGCTAGAGTAAATACTGAGAACTTCAGTAAGAAAGCTTCAACGTTATCTGCCGCTTCTATCCTCGTGTAAGAGCAAACAAAGTTACTCGACGCACAGATAGAATACAGTAGAGCCTTTCCACTTTCTCTGTAAAATGTAGGTCACTGACATGGAAGTTTTCAAGGATTATTCTAGTATACCATGGAAACGGCCCTGATAAGTAGTCTAATGTCAAACTCGCGAGGCTGGTTTCAAAGAGCGAGCTTTTTAGATGACGTAGCAATTACCGTCTGGTTTCTATAAATTCATTTCTTGTTGTAGTGATCATGCTATAATTTCAAACCAAGCGCGCTGTGCCCACTTTTCCGATATACCAATAGGCTTCAATTGATCTTTTGCGAAACAATTGAGCAACGGGGTATTATCAGTTTTACCACACTAGAGAAAACACACAAACATAACAAACTTGGACCAGCACTAGATGTACCTTCTACAATAGGACGGCTAGTTCAGTCTATGAAAATCTGCTTTTCCTTATATGAGAGGTTTGGGAACTTTCAAGCGGACTTAGATAGTCACGCTGGGCCGCTCAGGTCATAGCTTTACTCCAAAGCGGCATGTAGATTTATATGCATACATCCGTTGAAATTCGGGTAGAAACAGACCGTAAAAATTGCAGTTTTCTACAATTCAAAGTCTAAGATATTCCTGATTGAAACGAAGACCCAGCTTAAACTCTCGCTACAAGGCATACATATATAGCTTCCCTGTGTTCAACCACTAGATAGTTAGGATTTTAGTAACAAAAATGCGACAGTCGGAAAAAGCTTGCTGGCTTTTTGCATTTCAGTTTCCACTACCGCAAGGCGTACCCAATAAACTCTAGTTGACTCACAAGTCAGGAAGACGCTGTGCTAATTCTGAAATCTCCCAACCCGCAATTCCAAGTGCCTTGCTCAGAATTTCATAGTACGCTTTTTACCAATAAAAACAGTAGAAAAATCAGCCAACAGTCTACACCAGTACATACAAGTCTAAAGATGTATATATCACAAAAAAACATGCGCCAGCCCGGAGTCGAACCGGGGGCTCGACTATGGCAAAGTCGAATTTTACCGCTAAACCACTGGCGCTTCTAGATAGTAAAATATCTGAACTGTAATTCCAGAATGCTCTATTCACATCTTCTTGAAAAACCCTATTTTGGAATGAATTTCAAAATTTTTCGCGGCTTTTTTGCACCTTTGGATAGGTTTTTTCAACGCGGGCGCTTTTGACTGGACGTGTCTGGTTCGGAGGGGGAATTCTCAAGAGTGATTCGGGTTTTTACGGTAAAACGTATTTTGGCTCAAGCCATCCATTAAGGAAGAAAGAAGACGTCTTGACTGTATTTGATCCAGACCTGGGAAGATCCTATTTACTTTGTGTTTATATTTTACTTTCACCATTTTTGTTTCCTGGGTTCAAATCCCTGCTGTGCCTAGTTCACAGTGATGGTCAAACCTCATGAGGGAAGTTCGCTTAGGTTTTCCCCTGGCTCCCAAGCCAGGTTTCCCTGAAGCGCTATGATAAAAGGCTTAAGTAAAGCCTTTGCCAAAGCAGGGAGGATTCCAACACCATCACCGCACACGAACGCAAAAGCAAAAGCGAAACCTTTCGCCCAGAAACCAAGTCTGTATCAGAGAAGCAAAGAACCATGTCTTCTTCTATACGCGTCTAATAGTTACTACCGACAGGGTGGTTTCCATAATTAGCCAGGACAATGAACTGATGTATTATTATATTTCCACATAATCTTCCATAGCCGTAATTTCAATCTATTCATTCATTCATGAATTTCAGTAAAGAGACTGACCATCACATTTCACGATCAGCTGCGATACCCAAGGCTTTTTTATGATGCCTTTGATATAAGCATATATTTATAGCCTGTATTGGTATATAAGGCCACCGAGATTTACTCATAAAAATAGGGCGGTAGGCGCTAAGAGAAGCTTGCACCTGATTTCATGGATTCAGTGCTTTGATTCAAAGACCGGTGATGCTTGAAAACTTAAAAAGTGTTCTGACAAATTCTTTAGGTATAGATAGTTACTACGGTCTGTGTAGTGTCTGCATTTAGCCAGGACATAAAACTGATATATTTAACTAGCGTAATCAAAATGCATGGAGAGTTCAACGGCATTTATAACCAATCAACGGCAGTCTCTACTTTAGCTTTAAAACCACACCACAATTAGAACATGTTTAAAATGAACAGGCCGTACCGAACAACTGTGGGCACGAGAGAGTATAGCGACCAGCCGGCTTGAAGCAGCAAGATGTTAAACAATCATACTTTGTAAAATTGCTAAATTGTAAGTCCACGTCATCTAGTTACACCTAGTTGGCCTCATTGATAAATCAAGAGGGTTCTAGCTCAAACGATCTCAATCCGTCACAAATTCTGCAGAATGATTTATGGGGTGGGCAAAATGATATCTTATTACTGAAGGCATATCTTGAAGAGCCAAGTTTGTTTTTGAGAAAAAAAAATCTTAAGCACTGGATATACTATTGCTAGCTCAATTAAAAAAGCCTCTCCTGCAAGAGTAAGAGCAACACTCTTCCAGCTTTCAATTGTCATATATATATATATATATTTTTTTTTTTTGATCTTCATGAAGATACTTGTACTCTGGCTTATTCATGGTCTTCGTCCTAAACACTTCAAACTTGCATGAGCCACAATACACCCATAAAACCGAGAGTAGTCCCTCAATAACGAAAAAAGCGGCCTTATCCAGAAAAATAGCTTTCCGGCTCAACTGTTTCGTTTGCTCTCAATCTTTTAAATAACCTACCAAGCTTAGATTATCTAGAGGGTAAGGGCCTGAAATCCTCTAGCGTAAACTAATATAATAAGCTATCATCACAGAAAAATCATCGGCCACACTTGTACTCAATCTAGGACACTTTCAAGTTTCTATCATGACCATGAAAGCACTCTCAATATGTGTGCCAAGAGCGAGTTTGTATAGTATTTGATTTGGGTGCTCAGTGAGTTCAGTTTGCTTTCCATCTTACACACTGACTGGTTGCAAGCACATCTTACGCGAAATGCGATCAACTTGAGCTACATGTTGGCTAGGACGATTAGAAAGCTTCTGCTGAGCTGATTTCACCGTTTCTTTCTTCATACCGCTCTATCCGTAATCTACCTGGACAGTGTAATCGTAACCTATTCTCCGTCTATGTTTAACACAGATATTGTAGCCTTCGCACTGTGAAAGTCAGGAAGGAATGTCCTGGTACTTCATTGATCTGTTTACCTGATGCTGTGAACCACCTTAAGGCCCGATAAGGTAAACTTTGCTTAGGAAGTCTCGCTTAACACTACTATGACGCAGCTGATGGCCTAAAGTAACTCACAAGACGTTGGAAAGCATAATTTCCAGGCCGGAAAAACCTAACACTTGTCATGCGTATGTGCTATACACGCTCCACACACTCCACCTTGAATCTATAGGTAGATTCTATTCTGGGTAGGTTGATTGCTATACGCGCAAAGAAACGGTTTGACTCTTCAGATTTATGTTTACGGATAAACTTGTTATACCAGCATACGCTATATTTGGAAAGCGTAGATTGCCAGAAAAGCTAAAAGCTTGACCCTTGTGTTCATTACGGTAGAACTTTAGGTAGATGCCATATTAAAATCGAGGCTTGAGCTATTCCAAGTCAACCTTTCTTCCAGTAAGGCGCTATATATGCCTCTAGATATCATGGGATTTGCTTGCTTTTGCAAGCCGCATCTTTTTGACAGAGAAATATGGCAAGCTATGGTCGGCCATTAGGTGAGTGACAAGTGACTCAATGAAAGGTCCCTGACTATGACTATAGACGTCGACGTCGAAGCAGTTATCGTGAAATGATGCGTTTTTTTTTCACTTTCGAATTGCTCGAAGCCCAATGTACGTGTCTGCATGAGGAATTAGGACTTTTGCTTTACGCTTTGGAACTTAATATTGAAAAACTGTGGATAACTCATCATAAGCACGCTCTTGACGTAACAGATTCAGCCAATCAGCATCCAACTACCCCTCCCATCGCGGAGAAGTCATGCAATTTTCTCTGACATAATTAGCGCTTGATTCGGTAAGTTTTGATGATTAGTCACTTTTATTTTCCGGGACGTCCCGAGGTCATGACATAAGCCTTAACGTTTTGGCTGTGCTTTTAGTTACAGAGTCACATGATAACTTTATAAGTATCAGTATCTTGCTACGAACAAACACCTCGTCGGCTATTTAAGCACAAAGTTGCTGAGTCACATGGATATAATATCACTACACAAAGAAGGCTATCAAATTTCTTCATCGGCGCAAATAGAGCTCGTTCATGATTTTGGGTGTGAAAACTGAAAATATATTTAACTCGCCTCAAGCCCAAGCCTTTTCCTTATTTCTTCTTCCCTTTTTTTCTTCTTCTCTATAGGCTTCTGCTGTCCCTTTTATCCCTTAAACCAATCCAATTCATATCTTTCGTAATGTACAGATCAGTTGCTAGATCCGTTGCCCGCTCGGCCTCTTCCAATGTCCTGAGACTCTCTGCTGCTCGCATTGCGCGGCCTACCCGCTTGGCCGCCCTAATTGCCAACAAGTCCACTTGGGCCAATGTTGAGCAGGGTCCTCCCGACGCGATTCTCGGAATTACCGAGGCCTTCAAGAAGGATGCATTTGAGCAGAAGATCAACCTCGGTGTTGGTGCTTACCGTGATGACGCTGGAAAGCCTTTCGTTCTGCCTTCTGTACTGGAGGCTGAGAAGCGCATTCTGGCAAAGAACCTCAACAAGGAGTACGCCGGAATCACGGGTGTTCCCGAATTCACCACGGCTGCTGTCGAGCTGGCCTACGGCCCTGACTCTTCTGCCATTCTTGAGAAGCGTCTGGCTGCCACTCAGTCTATCTCTGGTACTGGTGCTCTTCGCATTGGAGCCGAATTCCTTGCTAAGTTCTTCCCCTCAAAGAAGGTCTACCTCCCCAATCCTACCTGGGCCAACCATGGTGCCATCTTCCGTGCTGCCGGTATTACCCCCGTCCAGTACAAGTACTACGACAGCAAGAACATTTCCCTTGACTTTGACGGACTGGTTGAGGACCTGCGCAAGGCTGAGGATGGATCTGCTGTTCTTCTCCACGCCTGTGCACACAACCCCACTGGTGTCGACCCCACTCCTGAGCAATGGCGCGCTCTGTCTCAGGTCTTCAAGGAGAAGGGACACTTTCCTTTCTTTGACATGGCTTACCAGGGATTTGCTTCCGGTGACACCAATGCCGATGCTTACGCTGTCCGCTACTTTGTGGAGCAGGGTCACCAGATTGCTCTTTGCCAGTCTTTCGCCAAGAACATGGGTCTCTACGGTGAGCGCGCAGGTGTGTTCTCCTTGGTTACTGAGTCTGCTGAGGAGGCCAAGCGTGTTGATTCTCAACTGAAGATCATCATCCGCCCTCTCTACTCCAACCCTCCTATCCACGGTGCTCGCATTGCCTCTGAAATTCTCAACGACGGCACCCTCAAGGCTCAATGGCTCGATGAGGTTAAGCTTATGGCTGACAGAATCATTACTATGCGTGCTCTGCTTAAGAAGAACCTTGAGGACCTTGGATCCAAGCATGACTGGTCTCACGTTACTTCCCAGATTGGCATGTTCTGCTACACTGGTCTGACTGGCGAGCAGGTTGACAGACTTGCTAAGGAGTACTCTGTGTATCTTACCAGAGATGGACGTATCTCTATTGCTGGAATCACTTCTTCCAATGTCGCACGTCTTGCTGAGGCTATCCACGCCGTTACCAAATAAACGTGATGATTAAAGACCATAATGACCAATATACTGCCTTGTAGTTAATGAAAAGTACAGATTATGTTAGCTCTGCCTGTAATCACCTGGATCTGCAAACGTGGGCCGTGGTGGACTTGGTTGCTGAGAGAGAAGTAGAGGGGTAAGCGCGGTGAAATGGATCGCTAGACGGTGTGCCAAAATAAAAATAAAAGTGAAAAAATAAACAAAAAAAAGAAATTTGAAAGAGTGAATAAAACGGTTTTTTTCTGACGGAAAAATGGAAATTTCCTCTTTGAAGCCTTTGAAGCCTATGAAGCCTATGAAGCCTATGAAGCCTGTGGAGCCTGTGGAGCCTTTGGAGTTCACGAAGGTTGATACCACGATACCACAACCCCCCACCTATAGCCAGCAGTTAATGCTATGGCTATTCCATAGCGATCCTACACTGCTATCGATAGTAATGTCTTTTGCCTGAATTCAAATTATGCTTGTTTCGGAATCTATACAATCTTCTATATATCACCACGTTCTTGGGATATATCGACATTGGGCGCAGGTAATTCCAATGCTAGACAAGCCTTCGGAAATGCTGTAAAATGCTGTAAAATGCCGTAAAATGTTCTGAGATTATTCTATAATATTTTTTCTTGTGAGAATTGGTGTCAAGACGCTATTGGCTGGCCTAAGTAATTCCAATGCCTTATGGACAAATGAATTTTACATCTCGCGCGCGGGACGAGAGCGAACAATTTCGCCCAGAAGATTCCACATGCGGTATTCTGGTATTCGGTAGACTACAAGGGTACGCTGTCCCGGTACACTTCAGCTCTATGTTTAGTAGCTACGGCCACCCGAGAACTCCAGCGAACGAGACTGGGCATCCACGCAACGAGAGGGTCCCGGAGCGGCGGCTAACTCAAACGACATCAGCAACAATAACGGCTACGGGCTGGTTGCTTGAGGATCATACTGAACATACCAAACAGGACTACTGATTTGATGGTACAACTAGCCAGGCTAGTTATAGGCGTTTCTCGGAAGAATCGCGCATGTCCCCATAAGGTATGTCGGGAGCTTGTTGAAATAGAAAGCGAAAGAGAAAGACAGAGAGTTTCCGATACGTCGCCTTGCTGGTAGAGCACATACAGGCCTCCATCATCCGACTTGCGGTATATCTATATAGGGGAGCGGGAATTGAGTCGGAGATCGATCACTAGCCTGACCTCTACAGTTCAATCTAAGAGCTCGTCCGTTAGGAAGCGAGCTTGAAGGCTGAATTCTTTTTCACTGGTCTAAGGCTTCGATTCTCGAAGGTCAATGCTAAAACACTCAATTATTCTCGGAGCAGTTCGAAATCACCATCATGCAACCTGTAGTGATACGAGCTCTTGTTGTCCGTTCGAGTTCGCTCGAGGTCTTCTACCTTTGGAGCACCCTATGTAACTGAACCTCAGCAACCCTGCGCGGCCTCCTGTACGCTGGAGAAGTAAAATGGGGTAGTCAGCGGATAGCTGACGACTAAGTGGCTTAGGGTTCCAGCCGCACTGTGATACAGTATATTAATTGCGCTTTCTTCTTTAGTGCTATTCTTGGCATCGTTTCTTGACGTATTCTTTGTCCCTGTAGCCAGGAATCTGATCATAAAGCGATTACACTGTGCCGCTGCTGCTAGTTTACCAGGTTTGCGGAACTTTCAAGTGTTTTCGAGTTCTTGTTACATACCGTGGACAACGCTCTTGGGAACCAAGGCAACCACACGAACGTCAAACACGTAGTGGCAAGGATGATGACGCCAAAGCTCATGGTTTTAGCTGGTAAAGCACTCAAAACTAACGAGCCTCAAAGAGATCAGGGAGAAATCTATAAGAAGACTATGAGTTCCCAAGGAAAGAAAAATTCTAAGGGCAAGTCAGAGATACTCGCCTGCTCTGAAATATACCATCTTTCGATAACTGAGAGTCCCCTTTTCCTCCAATCAGATCAAAGCGTCTAAACTAACATAACTTCTACTTGTGGAATATGAAACCTTGGCTGTCGTAATTCTAGTAGAGACTAAAAGCTTAGTATTGACGTCTATTCGAAGTGCCTCTCTTTCAGCTTATGTTCAACTGAATGGACTCCTTAGTCAAGTAACGTTTTTATTGTTGTTCTGGATCTGTGAACATCACATAAATTATCACGACCACACTCTGTAAGGTAAGACTATAGGTGAACTGTAACACATTTCTTTTCAAAAGTTGCTCAAGCATGGGACGAAACAAACAACAAATTCAGCTCCTGGATAACTTCCTTCATATATTTGCGCTTTGGTCAACTGAAGAAACAAGCACGGAAGCCGTGTCTGTGACATAGAGTGTATAACTATCAAACCAAGCCTCTTATTTTTGTGGTATGCCTTATCATTAGCCCCACCTTTTTTTTTTTCGTGCTAAATGCAAATCAAAATCTATGGGATTTACCCATATAAAAGCTACTGACCATACTAAATGCAGTTGATTGGCAGGCCCCGTTTGAATTAGGCCCTGACGTTGATTATTATGATGAAATGAGGATGGTTTTGTAAGTCATTATTTTCTGTGGCACTTCAAAAAAAAAGTTTGCACCGTTCCTTGCAGATAGAAAACGTTTGTTGCATGGTACCAGTCTACTCAAAATCTCAAAGCTAAAACTACTCTTTGACATGCAAAAACCTCAACTCAAGTCCAGATGCGATTTACCCAAGTAAGTCGCTCAATGTGAGGTAGGATATCGTGTAGGAAGGCCCAAGCTTTATGGTGATCATCGCTTGTGTTTTCTGTTTTAGGGGTAAAGTCTACGCCTATAAACAAAAATAACTCAGTATTAAATTTCAATATTAGATTGTTCTTCTCCTTCTTTTACGGAGTGCTATCTTCACCTCATTACTCAATTACCGCTATAATTCACTCTACTACCTCTAACAACGCCCAATCTGAGGCTTCCGCCTTTGTCAACCGTAAGATGCTTTTTGATACTTCTCCGTCAATTTTTAAGCTCTAATGCATTGTCTACTGAAGAACGTGGCTGACTGCACTCTTCGGAACAGCTCTGGAGAATTTAATGCGTTTCTGAACAAGCTTCTCTGAATAGCATAAAGTAATCTTTATGTACAAAAGACTCTTGGCTCAATAAGTCAGAGCCTACTCTAACCAGTGTTTGATTTTCAATGCGATCCAAGCCTATTTTGGGTACCGGTGATGGACCTTCCTATTTATACAAATTTGGTAGAGTCTGATACCCGTTTTTAGATCCAGCCATAGCCACTATAGCCTCAATCAATTTCCCAAGAAGCTGTCATAAAAACTACTTTCTGAAGAAATTTTCGGTTCCGCAGTTTTGGGTAAGAATTGTACCTAGCAAAAGTGCCAACCTATTGGTATGTATGGAAACTCGATTTGAGACATACCAATGACTAGAGCGTCTACAATTCAGGCTTCATGCACTTTCATTCAGCAAGTACATTCTTACAAAGGCAGAAGACTGGTTGATGAAAGATATATTACAGTGACAGTCTCCGCCTTAGCGAGATAAAAAATTATCATCATTTTAAATGAGGCTCGTTAAACAAATAGACAAGTCTACAGTAGCAGTACATGCTGAACAGATTTGAGCTTTGTGTGGTGCCAAAATAAATCACATTGTTTCTTACAAACTGGGATCATTTACCGGGACAATGCATTGCTATATTTGATTAGAATTTTTCTGGCTACAAACCAAGCCTAGCCGCTAGTGAATTGATCTCATAATTTCTACTAACCGTTTGGCGTGAGGACACTAAATAATTACTGGGCCCTGGAATTCAGGCGTGGCACAGTGCTATCATCCAAGTACCACCTCGGATACAAATAGCGATCAGAGCTGCTTGATCATACAAAATCAGTTTTATGAAGGCTTTGCAATGGCTATTAACTCCTTCCTCCCAAGTACGGATAATAGCGCTTGCATGGGCTCCTAATTCTATCCATCTGAATACTCCCAATATATCCTGCAACCAATTCCATCAAACAGCAAAGTTGGGCCTCTTCAAAAAACTTACAAAAACTCCCCCTCTGACCCTCACTTCGCAAACGCACCAGTTATTAGAAGGCAATCCACCACGCCTGTAAGTATTTGAACTAAGATCTCCGCCCCCGTTGATCGTGAGTTATAATAGATCTTTGTCAGGACTTCTTGAATTCTAACTTATGTCATACCAAAAACAGCTTAGACCGCTCTTTTTCAAGCAAAATTACTGGAGAAACAACGGGAGTTTTCTGCGTTATTGTCTAAACTTTCCTTTGCAAAGCCTGAGGAAATTGTCATTCAGAAAATACACTTATCTCAATAAACACACATTTTTACCAATCGGTAGGAGCTTTTCCAGCGTAAAGTCAAACCAGCATTATAGTACATGGCCTTCTTGCAATCTTCGGTATCTAAGTGGCTATCTGTAGTTTGTGCTGTAGAAAAATTGTCGTTCATCGTAAGATTTAATGCTCTAAGCTTTATCCTAAGGATGAAAAATATCTATCCACAATTGTAGCCACAGGGAAGTCTAAGCTGTTAAAAGTAAAGAAGGCGCCAGTTGCACTCAAGCTTTAGCTCTAGCTACAGATCGGCTACAGATCACCTACACGCAAGCAGTATAACCAATTGTTGCACCGGAGCTTTGCATGGTTCGATACCAACACCCCAAGTCTTTAATGGCACATTAGTATTATATTTTAGTTCTTTCCATGAAGAGGGCTTTTCCAAGAGCTTTTTTAATGTTTCCTTCTCTAGCCAAAAATTACCTGCCTAACATTCCTGCACAGTCTGTTAGATCCTTCCTACATGACGCCCTGCCTAAGTCTAAGAGTTTGACAGTCTAGCATAAGCAAAGTTGGGAGCAATCAGGATCGGAGCAAAATTGCCAGCTATTCCAGCTTATAAAATGTGGACTCGATTGTACGGGAGTTGCAAAAGGGTCCATTTACTGCAAAAAATCACTCTGTTGTTACATTGCTGATCGGCAAAATGACTTTGACAGCTTAAAAGCTAGTACTCGTTGTCTGCCAAAGTACATTTATGAAATCAAAAAGATGCTCAGAAGTTTGTTACAGACGTACAGAAAGTCAAGCTCTCTACAAAATTTGTACAGACTGCATCTCTAGTATCCCGTATTAAATCAAGTTGTAAGTACACTATTTCGCGGCGTTTTTTTTTACAGATCTTTAGTCTATCTCAAAAAAAAAAAGTTTGACATTTTATAGATATAAATATCAGTAGTCTAGTCACTAGTGGCTCCACCATAGATGTTTTCCAGGGCTGCTAGTTAGCCGATGGGTAGGAAACACTTTAAGCCAATCAAAATTAAAGGTCACGAAATGAGGCCTGTCTATTGTCTGGGTACTGGTAGAGAGATGCCAGATTTATCCAAGATCTATTTGCGGCAGAGACATAATATTTGCATTGTTAATCACAAATTGGGAGCAGTTACAATCACCATTTTCCAAGGATGTTAGTCTAGCCTGGGCGCTAGTAACCGGTTTTTTACAACATCCGCTTGTCTAACTCTTGATGCTCAAATACTGCTGGGCTCCAGGCCAGTGATTCATTACGACTGTAGATCAAATTGGCATCTTGAACACTTTGATTATGCACAGGCAGGTAACAAATTAAATGCAATATGCACCGTATCTCATCAGAACCCATCTGGCATGCTGGTACCAGATCAGAGCATTTTCTAGCTTTTGGTTGTGCTACCTTAGGCTTTGCGATGATTGTAGATGATTTCATCCTCCTAATTTAGAATCAAGACACTCAAAAGGAACTCTAATACGATCGCTCTACACTTTCTCATGACATCTCACGACTATGGCTGAAGAATTGCAAAGTTTGGGCTTCTTCAAAATCATATAAAAGACAGACGTTTGTTTCCATGATTGTTCTTTTTTCTTTCACAAAGCATCATTATTACTTTATCAATTCAAACAAACCAGGAAGCATCATATTCACCTTATTAACTCAAATAAACTACCACCGCAATGCATTCCACTACTTCTGCCTACACTCCAGCTGTGATTCCCGCCCCCGTTGATTGTAAGTTAGCTTGCCATACTTGATCAATACTTCTTGAACTCTAACAAACATTCTCCCAAAAGGTGCTGTCGACCGTTCCCCTTCAGGCGACATTGCTACTTCAATGACTGTTGCCTGCGTTATTTCCTGAGCTTTAGCGAGCAAACATAATGATTCTCCTATCCCCCAAAAACCGTCGAAACAGGCTCTGTGACAACTTAATATCAACCTTTACGTTAACCAGCCGTTTCTGACTTCAAGACTACTCATGTACTTTTTCTATATCTCAACATCATGTTAAAGCGGTTGTTTTTCTTACAATATATATAATAACTGAGTTACAAGACATTGACAAAGAATACATGCAGATGTAGATGTGGTTTTTTCCAGATTCGAATTTGATATGAATAAATTAGAAACCTTCGCGAGCTCCAGTAATGGTCTCTCAGGCGTACACCAGAGTACCAACAGAGAGATTACGCTACCAGCGTCAAAAGCTTTAGACTCCTCTTATGCAACTCAGAAATGTTATTAAAATAGTTGTCAGGTTCACTCACACTGAGTGATTAACCGTAGCTTTCATTACTACTTGGCAATGCCGGCTTAATGTATAATGAGGGACATCTTGGCAATACATGTTGGGAAACATCTCCAGAATGCTCAAGCCTTGTTTCTTTTTACAAGTATCATGTACCTCTCGTTTCTCGATTCAAAATAAAGCGTATATAGCTCTCTATATCTCTAAAATTTTGGGTTACTTTGGTAACCTATAGCTCTAGCTGTGTTGGCAACTACATTACCCAAGCTTTCAAGGAATTTTAGCTCGTGTAAATCGATAGATTTTAATAATACTAGGATCTGTAGTGGAGAATTAGCTCTCAAAAGCCAGGCGCAGTACATGATAGTTCTTGATCTATCATGGTTTACATGGGAAAAGTCAAAAACTACTAGGTCCATGAACGGTACTAGTTAAAATTTTCAAGCGGCTGTCAATTGTGTTGGCTGAATTGGGAGTTTTCGCGGCTGATTTTGGTTTTTGCCAAATGAAGACGAAGACAATCCCTGGACAAGCTAGTTTTTCAACCCGCTCTCTTTGAAAAGTTCTAAAAGTTCTTCGGATTTTGCTTTAGAGACGGAAAAGCTATTCTTCAATCAAAGCATATAAGAGACGTGCAATCCCTTCATCAAATTTCCTTTTTTTTCTTCACTACACTTTATCAGCTCAAGTCTACAATCACTACAACTACTACAATGCACTCTACTACTTCTACTAAGGTTCAAGCCAAAATTGCCGCTCCCGTTGATCGTAAGTTGTATCACAGTATCTTTCTATGTGCTCTTGAGCCCTAATATGTTTTCTCCTAGAGGGAAGATCCGGCCATACACCTATGCAACAACTTCCTCAAGATGGGGGTAACGTTGCTTGCGTGATTTCCTGAATTTCCTCTCATCAAATTAACGACCAACACTACTTCACCACCATTTATGTTCCACTTTAAAACTACCTGTTTTTGATTTTAATGACGCTTTTTTAATATAATTATCTTTTTTCATTCAGTCTTGAACGTTCGTCAATTGGTCTTTGCTTTTGCAAAACGAGTGTCTCTTTATAATTTAGCAAATCCTGGAGAATCTTAAAGAGAAATCGAAACATCATTACTTGCTTCAGTTTCCAGTGCACAATGCAAGAGAAGCTAGTAGCTGTTCAAGGTAAGGGCTTTTAATATTATAGCCGTACTAAGTTAGCCGTACATGAATCAGCCGTACAAAATACATTCTCTTTACCGAAATAACTATTGCTTCAATTGTGAGAGTGGTGCCATTCCCTTCGCTCTATTTTAGTTATCATTGCTTAAAATACTACCTGCTATTGCTATATCCTATAAGTTTTCATTCTTACAGACTGTCTCATTGTTTCTAGTTTGCCTAGCTATCCAAACTTTAGCTACGTTTAGCAAAAAGTTGCCATGCTCATAACTGAATCATAACTTATCAGTATACCAACATTCTGCAAAAATCTTTCACAAACTCACTTCAAAGGCAAAATGCATTTTTTAAAGTACATGCGAAACTTTGAGATGATATTACTCAAGTGGTCGGTAAAACTTTTTTAGCATTTATGATGAACTACACTATACTGAAGTGCAGATAGCATAGCAGGGTTTTGCCATTCATCTTACGCTTTTTGGAATTCTAGTTGACTTCAATCAAGCCTCTTGCAGATGAGTCATTACATTGTAATGTCAGTGCCTCTTACACTAGGGTCTTTCTTGATGAATGCTAGCCAGAAATACTGCAATGAAAGCTCAAAACACATTTCTGTGATCCAAATGTACTCTGGATTGATTGCCACCAAGCAGAAATTTTTTGAATAATTTTATTCTCTTTGTGATCTTAGTGGCCTACTTCGGCAACTAAACCATACAAGCTTCTCAATCAATTTGACGAGTGTGGGTAATTACTATTATATCTGGTTTGAAGCGCTATAGCTATAGTCCAGTCAATCTTCATCTTAAGCTAAACATGCCTGAAACGATCAAACTGACTATCATCCGTACAATGCAAAGTATTCCCATATTGCTGGACGCACGATGTAACTTTCCAAGTTTAAAAAAAACCCAATGCCACAAAGAGATTTGGATGCTCGTAAACACAAAAAGTGTTCCC